>PPHD01031358.1:0-10088 GCA_002909625.1 Bambusicola thoracicus | reverse complement strand
GCGTGTTATTTTTAGCAAGAGTATCATACTTTGCTGACAAAAGAATGTGGTTATGTGGACCAGTAAAATCCAGATCCTACTGTCACAAGTGTTGCTAGCGTCTAGGAAAATGGCTGGGAAAGTATTCTTTCCTCTTCTGAACTCACCATTCCGAAAGCACAATGCCACATTCCAGAGATAGTATCTCCAAATACTTCTAACAACAGGACAGCTCCTACTCATAACTGACCACAGGCCACTTCTCTCTGACATTTCAGTCCAATAGAAGTTGTGATCTTAACTTTCTCTTAGCTACAGTGAAAACCTGTGCATTTAATTCATAATGATGCACACAAAAATAAATAATTTTGTAATATATATTTATTTATACAAAATATAAGATATATGGACTTACAGCATTAGCTGTTAACATTCTTAACTTGAGAGTTTTGTAGATGGCTAATGTCTCACACTGGTCAAAAAAAAAAAAAAGCAACAATATGTGGTGTAAAAGCATTACTGTACTTTTATCTTGTGTATGAGAAACAGCAAATGTGAAAATGGTACATCCAAGAAACAACAATCATGTCCACAACAGTCTTACCTGTATAACACAAAGCTCCCTGCACTGAGACACCCAGTTAACCCTGAAAAAACTCAGTGGCAAAGATATTACTGTGCCCACCAGGTGCTTTCATTCAATCTGTCCCTTCTCCACTTGAAAGTAGACAGCCACAGAGCTTACAGATGTGAAGTCTGGGATTCCTGGAAATTATATATTTCTTCTCCCTTGACACAACAGAAGGAATTGCTAGTACCAGCCTGGATGGGTGGGTATTTCAACTGAGCTGTGGGAAAAATGCAGTAGACTGAGAGCATGTAAATGACCCTGTGAGAACCTCCTCACTGATCTGCCTGAATGCTGAACTGGAGGAACTATTGTACGTGACGAGGTAAGAGGTTAATTTAGTTTCCATGGTCAGAAAGACATGATCTATGACTATCAGACTTGCAACGGTGCTTTCATAATGAGCACAGCACATGGTTGCAAGAAGCTGAAATGTTGCCAGCTTTAAATGATGAACTAGAATTCAGTGGTGTTTCACCACTCCTTGATAGTCTTTAGATAGAAGCTGCAGTCTTTATGCACCTTTGTGCAGAGTACCATGGGCTCAAACCACCTCAACGTAAGCAAATAAATACATGCAAGTAAAAAAAAAGCATGTATTCTTGTACATTTTGTAGTTAAGTTCTGCTCATATTCTTAAAAGTTCTGCAACTGCTGCATTAAGGACTTCAGTTCCAACAGCACTGGTGCGTTCTGAGGGTGATTTTCTCTTTGAGGACTACAGACAGTTCACTTTTAAGTTTTTATTACTCATGCAGACAACTTTTACTGCATGTTTCTGTACAAGCATCTGAAAAGCTACAATATCATTCCACATGCAAATAATGTTAATCTACCAAATTAATAGCACGCATCTAAAAAACAACTCATAAATTTCAATATGAAAACATCTGAAACATGACTTCTTTTTTTTTTTCCTTTTCATCTTCCAAGGAGGAAAAGAGAACTAAACGCAAAACAATTCCTCTGTTCAAAAGTCAGGTCACCATGACACAAAGCAGTACAAACCAATAAATCCAGTAGTGCTGACAATCCACCCTGGCAATATATATATACAAAGGCTTTTGAGCCGTGGAAGTTTGGAAGGGATTTGGCCATTGGCTCTGTGGCTGCAAGCTGACTTACCCAAAGGAAAGGGAGGTCAGTGTGCCATGACTGGCACACAAGGCAGGAGGAGGGCAGACCGACACCCTTTTGCCCTGGGGAAAAGCTAACCCAGTCTGGGCAGGTGGGAGACATGGGGAGGATCCTGCACATATTACCATATGTAACATTTACAGTAATCTAGACATCACCTTTAGCATATATATGCTATCAGTAAATGAAACAAAGATTTGTTTTAGATAGGAACACAGTAAAGCAGATGAATTTCCCAATAAAATGGAATTACTAGCATAATATCATAAAACACAGAAAAAGAGTGTTGAGGTAATAACAAAGAATTGACTGATCAGAAAATGGTCTATGGAAAACTGGTCTATGAAAATACTGAGTGAAATCTCAGTCTCTCTGTTTTAGGTGCAACACTAGAGACCACAGCTGAAGGAACAGCTGGAGTTCCAGAGCTTCAGTTTATGGTGCACACACAGTCAGAGCACTGAAAGACATAGGGAATCTGCCGGAAGGTTCGCAGGCTCTGTTTGCCTCCATCCTGGACAAACCAACATTTGTCCTTCCATAAATGCTGACAGAAAGATTGATCAAACTAAGATCCTTATCAACAAGTGTTGGACTTTTTTGTATTTCTTTGGCCCCAGCAGGCACAACAGGGAAACAAGCTGGGATGAGAGCTTACAGTGCTGATGGTCTCCTGGACTCTGTCCTGCAGAGGGCTGCCACTCCAGGCAGCTCGATGTTCAAGAACAGTCCTAGAAAGGGCAGTACTTAGAGCACGTGATGCCTCTACAAAGCTGAATGACAACAGTAGGAAGCAAAGAAAGCAGTGGACTTGGTGCATTTGTTGGCTAGCTTCACTTAAGTAACAGCAGAAGGCAATGCTAAATGTCAAAAAATGTAAATTGTAGAGTATGAGGGTTTTAGGCATAGATGGCATTATTTAGTATAAGATAAATAACTTACGGTGTCACCTAGACAAGGTGCCAGAGAACAAAACAGCCTGTCTGCTGAAACATCTTCCTTCTAGAATGCAAAATGCAATGTAAGTAGATCCCGCCTTCCTATGACTTATTCAATGCAGAGAGAAGCAGTGTAAGCTGCTTTATTTGCATCTACTTGTAAATCTCAGGTAAAAATAAATAAATAAATAAATAAAAACCCTCAAAGAAAAAAGGTTTGCAGGTGACTCTCAGGACAAAAGTGCAGTGCTGAAAAGTCACAGTAGATGAGATTTCCATGGGGAAGGAACCAATCTGGTGTCCTGATTACCATTAACGGCATCTGTGTAATCTGGAGCAAATGGTGGCATTGGAATGGAGACTATTGGGTCTTTATAAACTCTGTTAAAAGCTGAAAGATCTCAAATTAAAATACATTTGTCCAACTTCAGACAATCAAGTAATGAACACAAGGTTTTCAAATTAAATAGCAATCACATTTAGCCAAACTTGCCCTGCATTATGCAGTGGATAATTTGGCATGACCATGAAATTCTGGGATTTTTTTCTGTGAGTTAGAGATCTTCAAGAAACACCATTTGACAATGTGGTAACCTTTGTAAACTATTCCCAAAAGACATCTATTCTTCCTTTTTGGATTATGCCTTTGAGACATATGTAGAGCATTTCAAACTAATCTGCCCTATTTATGGGACAGTGACACTGCAGACACTTGGACCAAATTTTAGGGCTTGAGCAAAGGCAGATGTTGATTTATGTAGAGCATTCCTAAAGCACACATAATGCCTGCTCCATTTTCTGTTTTCAGAGTCAGGGTGTTCCATGAGCCAGAAGTGTGCCCTTGTGGCCAAGAAGGCCAAGGGTATCCTGGGGTGCATTATGAAGAGTGTGGCCAGCAGGCCGAGGGAGGTGATCCTCCCCCTCTACTCTGCCCGGGTGAGGCCACATCTGGAGTACTGCATCCAGTGCTGGGCTCTCCAGTTCAAAAAAGACAGGGAATTTCTGGAAAGAGTCCAAGGGAAGAATACAAACGCGGGTTGGGATCTGGAGAAGCATCTTCCTTATGAGGAAAGTCTGAGAGATGTGGGACTGTTCAGCCTGGAGAAGACTGAGAGGGCATAGGGCCAGGCTGTTTTTGGTGGTTCCCGGTGACAGAACAAGGAGCACCGGGCACAAACTGGAACACGGGAATTTCTATCTGAACATGAGAAAGAATATTCTCACTGTGAGGATGACAGAGCACTGGAACAGGCTGCCCAATGAGGTCGTGGAGTCTCCTCTGAAGACGTTCAAAACCTGCCAGGAAGCTTCCTTATGCATCCTCCTGTAGGGAATCTGCTTTAGCAGGGGGTTGGACTGGATGATCTGCAGAGATCCCTTCCAGCCCCAAGCATTTTGTGATTCTGTGTTGTGGAACCACTTTTAGTGTGGGAAGTTGCTGATAACAGTTTAATCTAAACAGCAACATAGAAAGTCTAGTTATTTGATGGTAAATCATATGGCAGTGCTTAAACCCCCAAGGAATGCATGAAAATATTTTTGTTACACAAAAGATGAATGGTTGAAATGGACAACTGTATAACTGAATGTAAATTCAAAGAAAAGTAAAGAAAACAAAACTTTGGTATGTAGAAACAGAATCTTGTGTTATTTATTAAAACACAATTGCTTTAAGGATCACAGATGAAAGTCAGACTGTATTGAATAAGTAAGAAATAGCTTGTTTTGGGGCATTTAAAAGTTATGAACCTAGTAAACAAACAGAGGTCTGCTTAGAGCATTTTACCTTGGGTCAGTTCTTTGCCACAATTCCAGTGGGTTTTGTACTATGTAGGATGCTTTTATTCCTATCTGCTACATAGCTTCCTCTTGATGGGCCTTAGCTTACCTGATAAAGACAAGTCCATACATCCCATGTTACAAACCATAAGCAGAAAGCTACCACAATGGATGCATCCAGTGTCTAATGGGGAAAAGCAATAGCGTATGGTCAGCAGTTATCCAAGACTTGCAGTTTCCTATGTTGATTAGTGCTAGAGAAGCTGGGTATCATTTCTAGTGACTGGCAAAAATTAGTCAGATTTTAATAATCCAAATTCTTCCTGTGCTTTATCCATTTCTGTTTGTCTGAATATATCAGCAGTTTACTGCCTCAAATACAAGTAGCTTGCCATACTAAAGGAACAACGACCATCACACTATCATTTTTTAGTCAAACATTTCATTTCCATGAAAAGCATGACATTCTTCTTGAATGTACAACGCTTGTTTAGCCCAACTCCTCATACAGTTACTCCAAGTATAACAGCATGCCTTTAAAGTAAAAAATAAGTAGCTTCACTAAATGGTATTAAGATTAATGTTGTGTTTATCAAAATGTCTGTGGTCATATTTTCCTCTTCTTTTTGTTTCTAACCTCTCTAAAATTTGATGGTAGTGTCTGGTTGAGTATTCAGCACTGGAATTCAAACCATCAAGATTATTGAGAGTGGTAGTCAGGAAAAAACATATCTATTTAAAACTTCTGAAATACATAACTTCTAAGTTGATAAATTTAAGATTACAGCAATGTCTTTTAGCTTTACTAAGTGCCAAAGGAAGGAAAATAACACAAACTGAAGCTGTGTGGGTTAACATACATCTTACTTCTGGTATAACATATACCAAAATTTTCTTCTGCTTTCTGATTTTTGAAGGAGAACTGTACTGAATGATGCAGAAAGAAGCACACTGATATCAGAACTTCAATACAGCATGAGCACAGAGAAGAACATGAATCCACATTTACATAGTTTGCAGAGAGCACTTTAGTTATTCATGAAAGTACTGCAGTGATATCTACTTAAACTTAACAGCTGACTTTGAAAGGATATTTCTGTGAAGCAGATTAGTAAATAAAAAGTCAAATATCCGTGAGAAAGTGTGGGCAATATACATTTTAATTCCCTCAAAATCTTTAGGACCATGCACATGCCCACATGTGCCCATGCACACAGTGAATTATAAAGTTTACACCATGTCATATCAGAAATTTGAAAGTGTGTAATATGTAAGAAAAATGTATAAGATAACTGTCCTTAGAAATCTGAAAACTCTATTCATTGTCTTTCTTATGCATATCTAAAAAGCAATCTACCCAAGTTTACAAAACACTTCTTACAACTGTTGTGTTTTTTGCAGTTAAGGAATCAGGAACTCACAATATGTACATCAAGCTTAAATGGCTTGTGTATGTTACAAGTATAAAGCGGTAGGCAGAGTATGACAAATACACTGAAGTCCTGACATTGCAAAATCTTGACCAAAATAAACAAACAAAAACCGACCCAGAAATCATCTCTACGATAAGAGAAAAGACATTTCACTTCTTGTGAAAGAGAAGAGGTTTCACCATCCCTGCCAGAATCTTGGGCAGCTGTGCAGCAATCACCTCTGACATCATCTCAGGGAATTCAACGCTCAGTGCACGGGACTGGAGAAATGTGTTCAGACAGAAGAGATGGAGCTGTTTCACTAGCTGGATTTAATAAAATACAAACACAACAAGTAAGGTTAACAGCAGTGCAGCCAGATAAACATGCTGTCAATCACTTAGCTCACACATCTATCAGCTGACATCATTGCTATATCTGAATGTTACTCCTTGAACCAATAATGGGGATTACTTGCTATTCCCTGTTATAATATAATCCCAAGGCAAAAATCATAAAATATAGCTAAATGACATGTCCTAAAAAAGGCTGACTCACTAGCATGAGAACTCACTTATTACATGTACCATGAACAATGGAGTTATTAAAAATTATTCAAGGTTTCATTTTATGCTCACATTCAACAGAAGTCTCAATGCCTTGTTTACGAGATTGTATTCAAACATTGCCCCGAGGACTGCATTTTCTATTTTGAGGTTTCCCATAGCTCTGACTATGATCATATCTGGATATGCTGATAATGTTCGATTTCACAGGCCCTTGTTCCTGAAAGCAACTGCTACACATATGTACCCTTCCACCTACTTTCTCTAGGAAGTTCCAATTTTTTAACAGTTTTTCTTAAAGACCTATGACCTTTATGTTGTCTAGAATTCTACTCTTAATGTTATCCTGGGCTTTACCAATGCCTTTCTTGTATGACCTATTTCTCTCAGTCTGAACTGGAAGAGGGACTTGCACTCAGACACTCTACAGACCAAACACTACCCCAGTCATCACTTTGCTGGATATTCTGCTGCAAGCCTCACTCGCTTCCATTGAGGCAATTTTACTATGTTAAATTTGAAATGAAGAAATAGCTCAGTACTCAATTCTTCACTGAATGTTGTGAGATCCAAACAGAAAATTCTTATTCCAAGTAAGGCAGGAATGTTTTTTATTTCAAGCAAAACACATGCAAACATCAGATGACAGATTCCTTAAGCACCTGCCTAGCATGAGTAGGACACTGGCCAGGAACTGTTTTTGCAAGTAAAAGCTGGCTGACTGAATTCCAGAGATGGGTTTAGCACTGACATTCCCAAATGATGATGAGTTGAACTACCAGTATAATTTGTAGCTAATCTCAATATCCTCCCTTCAGAACATTCTGTTTTCTAATAAGGGTGGCGAAGACGATACAGGGCCTGGGGCATTACCCATATGAGGAAGGGCTGAGGGACATGGGTCTGTTCAGCCTAGGGAAGACTGAGAGGGGATCTGATCAATGTTTATAAATACTTTTCAGTGTTGTGCAGTGATAGGACAAGGAGCAATGGCCAAAAACTGAAACACAGGAAATTCCACACAAATGTGCAGAAGAACTTCTTTACAGAACTTCTTCACAGTGTGGATGACAGAGCACTGGAACAGGATGCCCACAGAGGTTGTGGTATCTCCTTTGGAGATATTCACACCCGGCTGGATGTCTACCTGTGCAACCTAGTGTAGGGAACCTGCTTTAGCAGAGGGTTGGAGGTCCCTTCCAACCCCTGCAATTCTCTGATTCTTCGATTTTTATCCTTGTCCCATTCATCTTTTCATGGTGTCTGAGAAGATGTGACAGTTAAATGGTCAATGTGATTTCTGTGGATAGCATAAGTTGATAGAGAGGTCTGTGCAGTGGATCAAAGGATTACAGACTACCTGGTAAACCACATAATTATCAATATTTTTACCTCTCTCAACCTTCATAAATGGGATCTTCAGCTTTTCCCTCCATCAGAAGGAGGAATTAGTGACAAGGAAAGCTTTAAGCTTTTATATGAAAAAAATTAATTTATTTACAAAAAAAAAGATAAAATAAAGTAAAATAAAATGCACATTTCCTAAGTGCAAAAGAATACAAAGACCTCATCCTTCCCTGAACCCCCAATGACCTCATCACAGCCATGAATTCAAAATCACTTTTCTTAAAGTATCTTAGTGCCATTCCACCAGTCCTTGTTCAAGCAGAGGTATGGCCTTGTATCTCTGTTTCTTGCCTCTCTTGCAGAGATACAGAAGACATTACAAAACATTATTCCCACAGGTAATTATGGAGAGTGTCCTCCCTCAGTTTTAATGGATGCTAAGCCCATAGGATGCATGCTGGATTTTCAGGGATGTGGAAAGTATTCAGATATATCTTTTAAAACACTTATGAATTTCTAAATCACTATTAGAGATGTCCAATATTAATCAATTCCAGAATATGGACAGATAATGGGAAAAAAACAGCATACAATATATGTGTAAAAATAGTTGGATTAAGGAAGCAAAATCAATCTCAGCTTTCTTTTGAGTTCCCTTTGTATTATGTAAACATTTTTATGAACATGTACACACAGATACAGACACATGGAGCCCGACCAACAATCTTAACTGTGCTGGATACAGAAATAATGTAGAGGTAGCATTCAAACGACTGTTCTCAAATATTTAAATCTTTTATACAATATGTTTTGATTAGCAAATATACAGCTATCTATTCACACATTAAAGGAGAGGTATACTTACATTTTTTTTAGTTTCAAAATGTTAACTAACGACTTTTCATAAAATTATCTTTTAAGAAATTCTAATTGCTTCTGACTTAAAACAACAACAAGAGTAACAACACAAGTTAACAAGTAAACTTACATCATGCATGGAATCCATCAGTTTTGTAAGCTGATAGAAGCGCTGGGAGTTAGCCACCACACCTTTCTGGCGCAAACCAATGGCCTTCACCAGTTCTCTAATGTAACTCGTTCTCATCTCATCAAATTGGCTTTGACTTCTTAGACCTTCCAAAGGAACTGAAAAGAAAGCAACAGTTGTGTTGCAATATGTGAAAAGGAGAGATTTAGGTAAGGGAACAGATTATATTTCACACTGTGCAGTCTAATTCGTTATTATCTGCCAGGTACTTTTTCCTGTTAATCAGTTTCTCCAGAAACAGTCATACAACAAGGTCAAAGGATAGACCAGCAACAGTCAATTGTGCTAACCTCTGATGTCTAGAAATAGGTATAGTTGAAGGTTAAGGCTATGTGCTGAAAGAAGATGGCCAAAAGAACCACTCCTGTCCTTAAGGACATATGTCATGGGTTGGCTTATCTTACACTGCTGAGGGCCTGCCCTCCTTAGAGCATATTTATCCTAGATCTAGCTGGAGTGCTTTGAAATGGCATCACGGAATGAAGTAACAGTTTTTAAATGATGTAGACATCCAAGGCTCGAGCTTCCTGTTTGGACCTCTTTTATTCAGAAGAACAGATGTACTCTCAGAGTCTTAAATGTGAATATTTTTCAGACAATTAGCAAAGGGAAGCAAATGGCTCAACTCGCTCTTCTCTTAATGGTCTGTTATTAGGACCAAAATTAAGGCATACAGAGAACACCAATAACTGAACCTGTTACTGACCCCTAGTGGTAAGATCATGTCTGAGCACTGATTCTAAGTTCTGGCAGCATTCTAAGGAAACATCAATGTGTTCTGATCACTATTTTCCCTGACAGTGCAGCATGTAATATATAAGTCTTATAACTTATGTTGTTGAAGACACTATGAAATGAAAATTTTAAAAAATGAAACTTGAAAAAATATCCCCAACTGGCACTCAAATTTTAATCCTTTCTTTGTTAAAATAATCATATATTAAAATAGAATGTAGTTTCAGAAATACTGTTTTTGAAAGAAAAATTCTTTTTCCCTTTCTTTTTTTTTTCCAATGACATTTCACACTGTAATGTCAAATATAACATCTCATCATCTGACAGTAGATATAAGAGGAAGGACACTTCACAACATAAGCAACTCCATCTTATCTAGTTACCACAGCTCCCTATATTTTCAGTGGAAAAAATCAGGTGAGAATAGGGCATGTGACATATTCACCATTGTAGAAGCAGTTTTAGAAAGACATGAATTACACTGTAGAAATGCTTATTTTTCTGTATGGACTCTAAAAG
>PPHD01031357.1:0-10088 GCA_002909625.1 Bambusicola thoracicus | reverse complement strand
AGGGGGGAAAAAAAATGTTTCAAGTGATCCGAGAAGCTGTCAAACTGTGTTATGATGCAGTTACAGCAGCCTCTCCTATTATGTAAATTATGTCCACCCTCAGACCAAAAATCTCACTGAGAGTTGAACTCTGAAAGTTCAACCAAAACTGCACACTAAGAGAATATGCAAAAAGAAAGCATAGGTGTTTAGTGAACACAGACATCAAATGGGATCCAGGATTTGGATTGGAAATGTTTCTCCACTCAACTTTGTCCAAAGATTTAGGCTATTCCAGTAGGTCAAGGATGGGATTGGGAATGGCTTTATTCCCACTACCAACATGATTTCCATTCTGCTTATCTTCTGTATGGCAAGCCTGTAAAAGACTAGTGACTAATAACTGAGAATATCTCACTGGAAGCAGAATCCAGGTTTTTTTTCTTTATGAAATATTCCCTAGAGCAAGCCGGCATTCCTCAGTCACAATTGCCAGTAACTCTTTGTATTCCAAATCTTTCTACGGATAAGAGAAAGTTGTTTATTGTTTAGTATTCTGTCAAGAGTGTAAGGAATAACTTTTCTTTAACAAACATGAGACAAAAATAGGAAAAGTCACTAGAATTCTGAGTATGTTGAGCTGCCTGCAGAGACTAGCACTAAACTGGTGAGGATGACTGCTTTCCTTCTCTGTCACACCAAATACAATGGCCAACAACTCACAAAATTAGCTCACAAACCAAAACCTCAAGGTACAGTGGGATCCATCCTTCTCTCTGTCAAAATAGATGCACAGTGATATGAATGAGAGATGAACGAAAACTGGGCAGTCAGGCAAGTTTCCCAGGGTGCAAGTGGAAGCCAGTGGCTGCACTGGATTCTAGCACAAGTGATTGGAGTACTTGAATCCCATGGTGCCCTTGTGGTAGCAAGGTCCTGACTTTATAGAAGGCTTTATGAGGCATTTCAGCTGAGGCTAAGAGAGCTCACGGGTGGCCTCATCCCTACCCAACTTTGCCTGGGCTTCCCTGAATGGGCATTGCCTAAGGACCATCACTTGAAAGGTTCCCAGGAAAACTACATCTGTTTTCCCAGCTTCTCTCTTCTCTCTTCATCAGTCTGTTACAAAACTGCCATAGTTGAACTCATGCTGAGTACTCTCCTAATTCAAGCTCATACCCAGGAAGAGCGAGGCTGGGCTTGAAGGCATGGGAAGTGGCTGTGGGTGCACACAGGCATATTTCCCAAAGCCCTCCTGTGACTCTTTCTACTCTACCCTGAGGAGGGAATCCCATCATACACAAAAAGGCAGCTCCTGATGTACATTTACAGAAAAGACACAGCTTCAGAAAAATCTTCAAATCTCATGCTCTTGTCAAGAGTCAGACGTGCCAAGACTTAGGAAGTAAGCATGTAGCATTTATCCATCACGTTCTGCAGCTTCCAATAGTTTGTATCACAGATTTTAAGAACTCAGAACCAATCCTCTCCAATTCTTATTTTGTTTCACAATAAGTGTTCTCTGATCAGGCACCTTTAAATACAGTTTCTCTCAACAGAAGAATTACTAACTCCATCCAGAAGTTATTTTTAAACTATTTTGATCCCACCTGTTTGACTGAACTGTAATCTCCTGAGATATATTACATTATTATTCTGAGAGGCTTATGTGTATATTGCTTGCATTTACTGATCACTGGAAAAGCGGTTTTCCTGTGCTCCTTTTAAATGACATTTCTCTGTCATAAGAAGCGAAAGAGACACGTATTGTTTACTCATTCTTCCAGTATTTAGTTTGCACTTGGCAATTCAAACCATGATACAGGAAACAAGACAACTATGAGCCTGTCTTGTTTATCTTTCTATCAGATTCTTGAAAGACTTAATATTGTAAAGACACACTTGATATATGCCTCATACTGAAGACTGGAAGCTCACCAAATAAGGAACACAGAAGATAAATATTTTATTTTCCTACTAAAAAGCAGTATAGTCTTGTACTGACAAAAATCAGTCCTTCTAAGCTTAGGTGGAATACACGCTTCCTTACAGCCATGGAGACAAACAGGAAGGCCACAAAGAGGAGATCCACAGTGCTGTTATTGTTGTCCCAGGAGGCACCGATAACTTCTATGGTCAGAGGGAGTGGTGGCAGTATCTGCTTATCATCTTGCAAGACGTAACCCAGAGCAAGCAGCATCAAAGCCGCTGGCAGTACTGACTGTCAGACAGGAAGTGTGATGTATTCAGTCACTGAAGTTACTCACACCTAAAGAATCCTCACAACATTTCTGGTAAGCTGCTGCTTTACAAGTGACACAGGGAAAGCACGGTTATGAAAAAAAAATAAGAGAAGGAAGTGCAGGTGCCCTCTATGCAGTCAGCTCATTTCACACAAACTTAAGAGCAGTGGGCTAATACCTTCTGTATATTACAGCCGAATCGGATAAGTTTATTATGTTCACTTCTGGTAATCAATACGGTTCACAAGACTAAAACAACTTTCCAAAATAAATCATACTCAACTGTTGCCTAAGATGCAGTCTTAAGCTCTTGAAATGCCCTGTTTTATTTTGAGGTTCTCTAGATCAAAGCAAGTCAGACTCTGTGTAGAAAACATAGCTGGACAGTGTTTAATAGGTGTATCCAGCCCTCTCCTTGAGTCCATCTTTCATAACAAACATTGATCTCATGTGGTTTCCTGACAGTGAAAGAATCAGGCTCCTCAACGTAGTTAGATGCCAGTGTTTTCTTTTGAAAGCACAAGGAGGACCAACACGCAAGCCACTAGTGTTTTAACTGGTTCGATTTGTCTTCAGTATCCACTGAATACCTGACACTGCATGACCAGCAGCAGATGACCCAATTTCAAACCTGTCAAACAGGGCTTTCTAAGAGGGGAAACATACTGAAATGCATAAGAAAGCTTAGCACACAAAGGTAAGTCCCCCATGCACTATGCACCACACTGCTGTTGTCAGTACAGAACTGTGCAGCAGCCAGGGGACTCCGAGAAGTTAGGGCTTCCCCTTGTGTATGTGTGAAACAGAGGGTGTGGGGCACTTCCTAGAATACCTGAGGAACATAAGTAAAGGAGAACAATTCCCCCTATCTTTCCTGGTCAAGTTTAGACACACTTTTTTTTTTTTTTACTTTGTACTGAATGTTAAGAAGCATGGATTCTTACACATTTGAATCACACATTCAAATGTCGGATTAAAAACCATCCCTAAGGAACACCTGATCTGCAAGAACTGAGCATTAAATGGACAGCAAACACGAGTTTCAAAGAAGTGAAACATGATAAAGCATTTCCTACCTTTTTTTTTTTTTTTTTTTTTTTTTTTTTTTTTGCCTGAGCACATCAAACAGAGAAAGACAGAGAAGGGAATGCCTTTATTTGCATGTGACGGGTTACCTCAGTTTTTAGGACCCCCATCATAACCAGACAGCTTTACTGCCCCCACCAGTGGCCTAACCCTTCACAGCTTACTTTAAGGAAATGTCTTGGAAGTTGTGGTTCTCTGCTTTCAGATGTTTTCTGTGACATCAGAGACGCAGAACACTCTTGAGAATGCAGCGTCACACTGCTCTGTTAGTTGTTCATTTGAATAATGGCTACGGTCAGTCAACCTGGTAGATATTTAAAAGGAAACTACAGTGCTATATCTGAAGCCAAATGGAAGAAATGACATTACCATTACAGTAAGAACGTGCATTAATGCGGGCACCAAAACACAGTGCAGCTACTATTTATACATAGTATATACAAATATATAAAGTACATAAATACATTCAAGAAGGACAAAATGAAAAAGAAAACCGTCTCGTTTCCAGAGGCCAAGCACAGGGCTGGTAGCGCTGCTGTCCCCACGACACCGTAAGCTTTGCGATTCCAGAGCAAACCGAACATTGTAACTGAAGGGTCGAGCAGCTTCCCCACCGACACCAGACGCACACGTGAGGCGCAGCCTTTCTTTATTTCCAGAGAGGCAATTCTCAAGCCGCTCGGCTTGGCGACGCACCGGTACAACGCCAAGGCAATCCTCCCGACAGATTAACACCTCAGCTCGCTCCGGGCCCCGCACCGACAAAGACGTAAAGCAGGGCCCGGCTAAGACAGCTCGGCGCCGGCGCCCCCCCCGCCCTCCTCACTCACTTTTGGTGGCGGCGATCAGGTTTTTCCCATCCTTGAGCAAATCCTTGATAAACTTATTGGTCCTCTCCAGCTCGGCCTCGTGGGCTCGCACCCGCTCCCTGAACCAGGGGCTGTCCAGGTAGCAGTCGCTGAACTCCAGAGGCTGCAGCCCCATGGCTGCGCCGCACCGCGCCGCGCGCCCCTCCTCACAGCGACCACCGCTGCGAGCAACGCGCGCCCCGCGACCGGCTGCACGGCGGCCACAAAGAGCGCAGGGCTGGGCAGGGGAGGCGGCCCGCTCCCGGCAGCCCCGCCGCAGGGCCCCGCCCGGCCGAACAGGCGGCCCGCCTCTCAGCGCCGCGCCAGGAGTCTGGTGGGGTAGAGTGAGCCGTGAGCTCCTCGCGTGCCTGTGAATAGCGGCTGCTCGCAGCAGCGCTCCCGGGTCCTGCTTCAGAACGGAGGCAGTCGGCTACAGGTGACTGAGGGCGCAGCCACTTCTTTAGGTTTTAGGAAGGAGCAGATCGGTCTCTTAGGGCAAGGAGGCATGAAGAAAAACAGCCTGAAAAACACAGGCTCTTACCAGAAACCAGCTGCGGTTTCAGTAAATGCAGACTGCGCACTGGTCTGCTGTTAGAGCCAGCTAGTGCCGCTCACCTGTAGGGTCTGACCCTATCCTGCTCACGTACCTGCGTGTGAAATTAGTTGGGGGAGGTAACTGTAGCCTCACCTTTATGTCTCTGTAACAAACTCATACAAAGCCTGTAGGAAGAGCAAGACCTTGAGAAGACGGTTCTGTGTACCTCAGAGCTGAGCTGAAGGCAGGCCCGGAGGTGCAGGGTGCAGAGAACGCTCAACCCCTTCAGCCAAGTGTTCCAGCTGCTACATCACAGTGTGTGCTGTGACTGCCTTTAAAATCATTTAACTGATAAGTCACTACGCCACTGGAAAGTGTGCTAAAATGGAAATGAAAAAGCAACCTTGAATAACAAATGATCCTTATCTCTGTTTGGATTATTGGAGCGGTGTTTGAAGAGCGAATATTTCTATGAACAGATTGTTTACTTTGTCCTGTACTCATCTGCAGGAAGAAAATTAGAATAATATTTTCCATGCTTGTTTATAGTTACTGCAATTTTCCTATTATTGTTCCACTGAAATGTTATAAAGCAATTGTGGAGTGGCTTGAATTCAAATTCAAAAAAAAGACAAAAGAATCATCTGTATGTTTACATACAGCCAATTCACTGTTATATTGGTATTCTATACTGTTCACCCTGCATTGTTATCCTGACAGCACACTGTATTCTTAGCAAATACTGAAAGAGATTGTATGGTGCAAAACCTAACCCACCGGTTCAAACGCTGTCTGACCCTGACATGACAACATCTGTGGGGGTAGAAATAATAACCTATTAACTTAAGCAGACAAAAATGACATGGTTGAGCAAGAAAAGTAGCTACACCTTCTTGGCTATTAATCCTGTAAGTGGTTTTATATCAGTATTTTAGAAAATTTTCTCCTTTTCTGCCATTCTCTACTTGATGTCATCAAATTTTGCAGCTTAGTTGTAGGCTCATTTAGAAGACTAGTGTAGCTTGGCTATGTGAAGCTTTAGCAACATCCTGTCTATGTACCATACAATCTTTGCTTGGTTATTTTCTGTTGATGACCATTGCAAACATGGTTGCATACTTCAAATTATTTTATACAACAGGCTTATTCTAGCAACGTGTCTGGTTTCACTTCACCTCGTGTTCATGCATATAGATACCTCTTGTTCTTTGATATCTTGATTTTTGTGTAAGTCAGTGTTCTGGTGCGCTTTCCTCTGGCTAGTCATGCTTCTAATTTGCAATAGAAAGATGGATTACAGGTTAGTAAGCTTAACTCAGTCTTACTGACATTTTATTACAGACTGTTGCCATCACTGCATTATTTGCAACATGCAGCTGTGCTTAGTTGTTGAAAACACTGAAGAAAATATCATTAGCAGCAACATCCTTCCATGGTATTGCAGTTTTGTCTCCATGCTTTTACCTCAGGAGAAGATTCCTTATGTGGGCTAGAATTTAGTTTCATTTCAGCTCCAGCCTTATTTGTGATTATCTTAGCATGCAGCTTAATGCAAACATATTCTGTGGCCATTTTTTTTCTTCTCAAGTGTTCCCTTAAAAAGTACAGTATGGGTAGGAAGTTAGGAAAATCATACCTAGCCTTTGAACTGAACTGACTCTTCCCAATTGCAAAGATATTACACTGTCAATTTTTAGTAATCTTCTGCCACTAATGTAACCACATGAAATGTCAATTTATATTGGGTCAAATTAGCACACAGCAGTACTTAATTTATGCTTAGAAACAAGTACTGTAAAATATGCTATCCATCTGGCACTTTGTCTGATCTAAAAATACGAGCTTAGAGGATGATGGAGCCGCTGAGATACTGGACCATTACAGCCTGTGTGAGAGTCTCACTCTTGTTACACTTCATTGTCCATGGGTGATAATTAACAGTGCTTTCTGCTTTCTCTTTCCTGCCATATTCCACAGGTGTTAATGATTTCCCTCTTCCCATAAGGCCATCTTACAACTTGGAAGCATAATTAAGCTGAACTCAGAGAAGCTTGTTCTCCATCTGCAATTTATTTAAAGTTCATAGCTTTTTTTCTTTTTCTTTATTCTTTTTTTCCTTCAAAATGGAAGGAAGGGCTGAGTGTCTGGTTATAGTAGTTGACTTAGGTATTACATCCTGCCTTACAGCTCTGTTTAGATATATTTTATTATCCTCTAATGCTAATATTTGTGCATCCTCTTGGAATTTGTTCACCCTTAGTGCTTTATCAGTTCTTCTTTTTGGGTTTTCTGGCATGTTTGTTCTCTGTGGGAAGCTGGAGGCAGTGTCATTCGGGTTACCTGTTCTCAGTACTATCCTTTGGGTCCCTTCACTCTGAAAGTTTGTAGATTCACCTGTTCATCCCCTGTGATATTGCAGAGCAATAATTAAGTTTACTATGATTTTAACTGTCTCTGTGTTTCTTTTAGATTAACTTTTTTCTTCATCTGTACTACTTTTCACCCTGCTCAAAATGCTGACTTGGCATTTTTGTATGGTGGTTCATCCTTTCTCAAAAATGAATGTGTCTGCAGCAGCCACAGCTGCAAAACCCCGGGTGAGCTGCATTCATGCTTTTGAGAAGGGAAGCCACAATGAACAGCTTCCAAACGCTTTGTAATTACTGAACAATGGCATAGCCTGTTCTTGTCTGTAAAGTAGGGCAAGACTGAATGAACTCTGCCTTTTTTTGGAAGAGAGCTGCACTCCAGGGTTAATCCCAGGAGGAGGCAGCCTGCCACATTCCATGGTGGAAGAAGATAAGCGGTGTCATAGGCATGGGAGGAGGCAAGGTGAGGCACTGAGGAGTGGGAGCAAAGGTCTGGATTTTGCTCCTCGTGATCTCTGTCGATGTAGGATAGAGTCAAAGGCTGAGGCAACTCAGACTTGTTTGTGACTTAAAACAGAGTGGTATGAATTTCCTCCTCAGATGTCATTATCCAGGCTTATCAGCAATGTAATTCAAATTACATATTACAAACACCCCGACTACAGTCCAGTTACAGGCAGTGCCTGTGCAACGTGGTGTTCTTATGCTACATCCTGTATCATTTCAGGTGATGGGAGTTCTTACGTGTAGAGCAGGTCTGAGCAGTATTGAATGGCTGGGGACTGGACTGACAGTGGATTTAGGCCACTTCTAACTAGATCAGTGTTCTTATGCCCTGAATTACCAGTTTTAAATGTTGGATGTGGGTGGCAAAGTAACTTGGGCAATTATAGGCACCTTTATGCTACTTATACATATGAGTGTGTATATACTCCGACCCACTATGCAGATACGAAAGAGGGAGCGGGACAAGCAGTACGGGAGCAAGGATGAAATTTTAAGAACAGTTTCTAACAGAGCCAGCACGTTTCACCTCAACCCGAGGCGGGAGAAGAGGCGGCAGCCCCCGGACGAGGCCGAGCACCCTTCCCGCCGCCATCTCAGGAGGCGGCACCGGTCTCGCGGCGCCCGTCGCTACGCAACGGCGCGCGCCGGCCCACGGCCCGCGTCCGTCACTCCGCGCATGCGCCGCCGACTTGGCCTTGGCCCTAAGATGGCGGCGGCCTGTGGTGCGCGAGTTGGCTGTTCGGGAACTCCGGCCCGCGCGGAGCAGGTGATGGTTCTGGGAGCTCCCAGACCGCCCGCAAGGAACGGGCTTCCCGGTTTGTCTCCGCACGTTGTGTCTGCGGCGGTCCTGGGCCTCTCTCTGCCCTCTCTTCCTTGCTGGGCCGTGTTGCGGCCTGTGAGGCTGTGTGGTGCTCCCCGCCGGCCTGCTTGGCCTCGCTGACCCGGGTCCTCACACCGGCTCTTCGGGCTCCTTGCTGCTCTTGCGTGTTCCTATGCAAGTTATCGGTGTTTGCTTCGTAGATGGCTGCTGCTTTTTTAAGCAGATAGGGAAGCTGTTAGTGTGATTTTGTGTTCCTTGCAGTCACTCCTTATGTAATGTTTACTCTTTTCAGCTTTAGGACATACCTGAAAATCCCGAAGTCACTACTAGGCCCTTGTGTGCAGGTAAGCCTTAAGAATGTGAGTGGTAACTGACACGGTTGCAATAATGTGTGTGCTGCTTCTGATAACTAGTATGTTCTTCAGGAGGAGAGATAATCGTGTTGCCTTGTGAGTTGCTGTCTGTGCAGGAGACATGGCTTTGTGGGGTTACTGTTGCTGAAGTGGAAAAGGGTTAGCTTCAAATTCTGTGACTGACTGAAAACTCAGTGCATGAGCTTTTGATGTGCAGAACTACTTGGCTAAAGACATGCTAAAATATGTGATAAAGTTAATTTTAAAAAACAAAGAAACGTTTGCACGACCTCTTGTGACACAAAAGTGATGCATGCCTAACTTTTGAATAGTGAACGTTCATTTTAAAGTTGATGGAGTTGTCAGTGGTATAGAGATAGGAATGTTTTTGAATGCTTAGAATTTGGGAGGAGGGTTTTCAATGCTTATGAAAACTTAAATGTTGCTTAATCTGTCTGTTCTGTGTAACCTTGTCCTATAGCATGTGTTACTTATTTGTTTTAGGAAGAGCAGTGCTTCCAGCCTTTAGAATGTCCAACTCGAATGCAAAGTTCCGTCGTAGTCACCGAGGTGCTCAGGAAGCCGGCAGGCGGGAGCTCATTTCGAGATCTTTGCAGAGTGCTCAGCACTGCTTGGAGGACCAGGATTATGGAACTGCATATGCTCACTATCTCCTGGTATTAAATTTAGCTCCTGAGCTGAAAACCAGCGTGAAAGTAAGTGCTCTTTGATTTCCCCTTGAGTCTGTGTGACGTGGTCTGTGCCTGTGGTTCTTTGTCTGTGGCTGATCTTCCTATTCAGTCTTGAACATACAAGAAGAAAACAGTAGTAATTGAGATAGCAACCTGCTTAATGAACTGCATGTGTCTGATATGCTTTTCTTTGAGTGCTGTGTGTGTCTACTAAGTTTAATAAAAATGGGCGCATGTTAATATTCATTTGTTCTGTAGAATGATGTGCAGTACTGTGTGCATAGGCCCTTAGTATCCATTGCTGGGTGATATTCTGTGTGGATATTTGAGAGTTTTTCTATTACTTCAAGTGAGCCAACTGTTACAGCTAGCGCAAGCAGTACCAGATGGAACAAATTGTATTGTTATAAAGCAAGAGCAAAATAAAGATCTTACCGGTATCTAGGCTCGCAGGAAAGTTCCCAAAGGGAGGATCTCCAAATAGAGATCCTTCCTCCTGGAGAGTCAGCCCTTAAATGGGGGCGAGGAGGGGTGGAGCATGGCTCCACCCCTTCCAATCACTCAGGTGAAACTGCATTCACCTGTGCCCCTGCGGCTGACTCAATGCTTGCCTCAGGTGGTCAATCAGAGGTTCAGGCCATGATTTAACAGTTCCC
>PPHD01031356.1:0-10088 GCA_002909625.1 Bambusicola thoracicus | reverse complement strand
GGGTTTAATGGGTTTAATCGGAAGGATAAATGTTGTATCAGCTAAGGTCGGCCCCCACCCTCCTTCGTCACCGAAGGGCCGGGATGCACTTTTAATTAGAAATTAATTAATGAGCCGCTGCTTCTTCCCACCCCACAGTAATAATTAGTCTCAATTACAAACAAGACATATGAAGGGACACACGACTGAGTCTTCATTTAAGATTTAATCAACAGTTAAAATTAGCGCTAACGCTGCCAATAAAGCCCGTGACATACGGCCCTGCGTTCTTTTTCCAGCCTCTCTTCCCGACGTGTGATTACAGGTAGAAAACCCCGCCAGCGCGTTCCGGGCAGAGACTGAAGGGAGGGAATTCTTGCCTTAAAACCCCTCTGAAGCCGTCGGAAAAGCATTCGGCGACGGAGGAGGGGGAGGGGGGAGAGTGCAGAGCAGGGGTGCAGGGAGCGGGGTGCAGCCCCAGGAGCCAAGCGCTGTTCACCACGGCAGAGCAAACACCTCTCGCCCAGGCTGAGGGGAACAGCCGAGACCCGGAGCCCCCCGCTCCGCCGGCCGTGCCCCGCAGCCCCCGGGGCCGGCTCCGTACTGCCGCCCCGCGGAGCGGCCCCGACGGCGGCTCCCAGCTGTGGCTGCCGGGCCGGGCCGGGCCGGGCCGAGCGACGGCTGCCGGAGCGCTGAGCGCTGCAGCGCGGTGTGCAGACTTGCTCAGAGAGATTCCCGGGTTCAGACATGTGAATAGCCCCAGGGTCACACTCTAATTAATGATGATGTTCTCTTCTTCTCCCCAGCTGGAAGACTGCCTCCCAGAAACGAATCTGCCCACACTGACAGCTCGATTGAGGGTGATTGATGACTATCTGGAGACCACAGTACACATAATATAATATCTGCTGCGTAATTGCTTTAATTTACAGATGAAAATAGTACTTCTCGCACGGAGTTAGACTACAGCGCGCGGCTCTTTATGGCGCTTTGGAGTGTTTGCAAATAAAGGCTATCAGACGCAGCACATGCAAATCGCGCTGACAGCTCGGGAGAGACGAGTGGAGAGCTGCAACCAAACGGCATTCATAACCGGGTCTGAATTCCGTATTGATTTTGGGGAGCGGGGAGAAAACGCCAGCCCTTTCCTCACCTGAGCTGCCAATTTCTCTTTCTCCCTGGGAAGGGCAATAACTTAGCCACCGGGCTTCTGTGACAGAATCGCTTCTTTATATTCCTCCCTCGGCCCCGGGACCTAATGGCACTTGCAGTCACTATTTACAAGCATCCCCCGTCCATGCGGCGCGCGTCGCCCTGGCCGAACTCAGCGCTCAGCACCGCTCAGTGCCCCCAGAGCGGACGGCGCCGGCGCTCTTCGCTACAACCCCGCAGTCGGAGCCCGCGGTGCTCCGGACGAGAACGGTCGCACTTATCTCAAGAGTGGCTCAGGGTGAAGCACTATAATTAGCCGAGAGCCGGGGAACCGCCTGCAGAAGTGCTCGCAGTTCTCCAGGCTGGAAGTTTGGGAGATGTCCTGTTGTTGGTTGCTTTATGTTCTTTTTTCCTCCCCTTTCTGTTTTTGATACTACCGCAGATGTCAACTGCGAGGCGGCCCTCACGACACTACAGGTTTNCAAGAGTGGCTCAGGGTGAAGCACTATAATTAGCCGAGAGCCGGGGAACCGCCTGCAGAAGTGCTCGCAGTTCTCCAGGCTGGAAGTTTGGGAGATGTCCTGTTGTTGGTTGCTTTATGTTCTTTTTTCCTCCCCTTTCTGTTTTTGATACTACCGCAGATGTCAACTGCGAGGCGGCCCTCACGATATGTAGATGAGTCTATTAAACTTTAAAACACGAGGCGAAATTCAATATTTATAGCCCTCGTCTATTTATATTACCGCGGTTGGCTCTCAGTGCCCCGCGCCACGCGAATGCTCAGCGCCCATTTTGCACCCAACTTTCCCGTATTAATCACGGTGATTATTTGTCACTTGTCACCTCAGCCGGGCTGCAGGGCCACTTCCAGGCTGGATTCCCTGGAAAGCACTCATTAAAAGCCCAAACCCCAAACCAAACCTTCGCCTACAACACCCCTCCGTATTTAAGCACTGAAAGCGGACATTACACCTTCCTACGGCTCACCTCTTGCTTCACTCTCAGCCTACAAATAACGGCCTTTTGTCGACGGGAAACGCAGTTATATTTCACCCGCATTTTTTGGTGCCAGAGCCCCGCGATGATTTAAAACAACCCCTGTGCTCGGTGTGCGTAAACAACGCAGCGCCCTTCGGCCCCAAGGAAAGGCGCTGAGCGCGGTGGGCTCTCTCCGTAAGCATTTGGGGAACGCACGTCTGTGCCGTGCAATGCAAATGGTTTCCTGTCAGAGCTCCTTTCCCGTGAGCGGGAGTTGAGGGCACAGCGCAAAGTTTGGCAGGGCGAACCCGTCGCAATCAGCGCGCAGGCTGGGGGTTTTCCCTCCTGCAAGAGGCAGAACGAGGATTTGGGAAACGGAACCGAACTGAACGCGTCCTCCGGGCTCTGTGCTTCCTCCCCGGGAACCCCGAGCCGGCGCTCATGTGAGTTGCATTGTACACACACGGAACGAGGTGGAAGCGCTGCGGCAGCGGAGCAGGCCGGGGCAGCGCGGTGATGGACGTCCGCGGGGACGCGCGCTGAGGCAGCTCTGCGGCCACCGCTCTGCTATCTGCGCTGCCATCGCCTCCCCGTTCCGAGGGCTCCCGCCGCTCCCGCAAACGTCTCCTCGACGGAATTTGCTTATGGGCTAAAGAAAAAAAAAAACACTTCGGCAAAGCTCTTTCAGCCGACTTTGCTTTTGTTTTCCCGTTCGGGATTTCTGCCAAACACCCCCACATTTGCTTCACACGTCGCTGACCCGGAGCCCCCGGCAAGGCGGCACTGCGGGGAGCGCGGGGTGCGCGCAGACCCCCCCCGGGGCGGAATGCCCCCGGCGCTGCGGGCCGGACTCGAGGCTGTTGGTGCCCACCTGCACGGCCCCGTGCGAGGGGTCCGGAGCCGCGGTGACAAACCTCAGGCGCCTAAACGTGTGCCGCTAATTCATTTACGCAATTATAACTGGGCGTAAAATAGCGCTCGGAGTGCTTTCATTCGGTAGCTTCAACCTCTCGGCGAACCATCTCTATTAAGGCCCGATGGGTTCATTCTGCTCTTCGCATCCAGCAAACTTTCGGCTCGAAGGGGCTGCGGCCAGCCCGCACCCACCGCTCACCCCAAACTTTTCGGGAAGGAAAGCAAAAGCCGCGCCCCGGGCGCTGCTGTCTTCCTTCGCACAGAGCTCCGCGGGCCGGGCACGGGCTGTCCGAGGAGGCTCCGCTCTGACCCCGCTCACAGCCGCTCTGTGCCGCACGGCAGCGCGCAGCCCCGCGCACTCCCGCGCGGAGGGAAAACTTTCCTGCTCACATAGGTCACGTCCTATTCCTTTTAAAGTTTGTCTTAAAAGCCGGAAAGTTTGACTCGGTGCCTTACCTTAGCGCTCGCGGAGTGTCATACGCGCACCCTCTTCCCAAGAAATAACACATATGTTAGATTACATTCGCCCCTTTTCCCAGGCGAAGACCGCACGGAGCCAAGCGATCCATCACACGGAGTTCCCCTTCCCTCCAGCACTTCGTTCCCAGCCTCCTCGCTGCTGCCGCGGCTCCGAAGGCTGAAAATAACCCCGCCGCCCCCTCCTCCCTGCCGCCGCACACACACGTACACACAACACGCGCACGGCGGCATCACCACCAAAACAAGGAGAGAACGTTTTTACCTGCGATCACGCCCGGCTCCGGCTAGCGCCTCGCAGCGCCATGGCAGCGCTCCTCTCCTCCCGCTCTCTGCGCGGATCGCTGCGCGGAGCCGCCGCGCGCATTTCTCAGCGTGCGGCACCTGACGGCAGCGCGCAGTGCCTCCGCTCCCCCGGCGCCGCCGCCGCCACGTCCCTCACCCCTGTCCTAGTGACGTCCCAGCGCGGCTCCGCTGCTCCGCTGCCGATTAACACTTTCCACGCGCTCGGCTCCCAACTTTTCCTTTTAAAACAGCGGCAGCCGGAGCCTCTAGCCTCCTCGCGTTATAAACGCCGGCTGGGGCGTGGGGGACACCATAATTAATAGCGCGTTGGTAAAATTAGCGCTGCCACTCCAATCGTTGTCCTCGTCGCCGACAATAATTGCATTGATTCGGGAAGGACACGAATGTCCTCCATTTAACCTAATGATCCGCGGGGTGCACCCGCCGGAAGGCAGCCGGAGCGCTGATTAAGTGCGCGCCCCCCGCGCTGCCATTTATCTCCGCGAGTCAGGGCTGCGAGGCGCGCAACTTACGGGCAACTCTGCCTCGCCCGCCGCCTTTGTTTCCCTCCCGTCGGCGGAGGTGGGCTCGGACGCAGGCGCCAGCCGGGCTGTGCCCGCACCTGCCCACCCCCTGCCCGCACTTCCACTCGGAGCACTCGCACCGGGTTCCGCCGGTGCTCCGCTCCCCCCTCCCGCAGCGCCCCGCAGCGCCCCGCAGCCCCGGGGCCGTCCCCTCCCGCCCCGAGGTCTGCCTCCGGGGGGGCGATAGCTCCAGGGCCGGAGCGCTCTTTCCCTCTCAGCTCCCCCCCCCGCCCCCCACTCGGTCGTGCTTCCGACCCGCAGAAGTTCTGCGTGTCCCGCGGCTCCTGTCCCGGCTGCGCGAAGTTTGGCGGAGCGGCCGCTACTTTCTAGCCTTAATTGTTTGTGCCGAGCGAAAAGAATCGTACAGAATCGTAGGGATCATAGGGACAAACCGGGATTGGCAGAAAGGGGAGGAGGGATCGATATCATTTGTGTTTAAACGCATAAGGCTGGTGGACGTCTCAAAAAGACAGAGAAGGAGAATATTCTATCGCACCCAATTAAGCGAAGACAAAGAGGTGTGGGGAGAAAAGCTGAGAGAGGTGGGCTGGCGGTGAGGAGTTCTAGCCGCTGTCTTCTCACCGTAACCACCAAGGCTGAACAATAACATTAATGGGGAACATCTGTACATCGACAGATTTATTCTTGCCAGGGCTCTTTCATGCCCGTGTCATTTGCATGGGCCCATGCTCATAATGTTCGACACACGCTGCACCTTGTAGTGTGATGACAGGGTACATCTGATGAACGCTCAGAGTGGGAAATCTACCTCTCTTTCCCCCTTTTTTTTTTTTTCCTCCTCGGGTTGCCCTTGCAGCTTCCAAGACAGGGAAGCCACACAGAAAGAGAGAATGTGTTCCTTCTCCCCATCTGCACACGCAAACAGAAAGCCTTCGTGTGACCAACCTGGTGGCAGTCCAGGAGATTCCCAGCCTTGTGCGGGTCTGGGAGATGCCACGGGGCTAGGGTTGCCCTGTGGGCACTGCCTCCCCTGGGACATCCCCTCTGTGCTCCAGGGCAGAAAGCATCTTTCAAAAACATATTTTCTCCTATTAACACCTACCAGATGTAACAGTGCATAAACGTATCTTACACAATACAACAACTTCAGTTGCGTGAGATCGACGTTTTTACTATGGCAGCGTTGGTTGGAGGAAGAAATGAGCAGACGCTGTCTTTTTCAGTTTGCTCATGCTGACCTGCACACCTTGGAAGTGCCACCCGTTGACCCACGCAGCGGAAAGCAGGGTGGCTTTCTGCCTGTCAGGGCAGGAGGATGGCTGAGCAAAGTGGAGAAGAGCTCCCAGTGGATGAACATGCAAGTCACCAATGGCGACCCGAAGGACACATCTGCTGAGGGAGCACAGGCCACCAGGAAATCCCAGCAGGTGCCTGCAACCTGAGCAAAAGCTTCTGGGGGGCACTCAGGAATTCAAAGTCCAGGGTTTATGACTTGAGGGCCATTTGTGGGCTTTGTCTGATGTTGCTCGTGGTGCTGTTACAGGTTCTTCTTCCCCCTCCCTTTTTTAATGACCCATAATGCAAAGGTTTCAATTATCTGCAATGTTTAAACTATTAAAAAGTGCTTATTTATTTATTTATTTATTTCACAGTAGAAATAGTGTTAGTCTTGTCTACCCTGACATTCTTTGCCATTTTTTCCCATTTCTGTAGCTAGATCCATGCCACCTCGATTCTGAAAAGGCCTTCACTAAATGATAGCAAGTGGTTAAAAACCTTAATTTTCCATGTCATTAGACAAACAGCACTGGTGATAGTACCGTGTACTTCCATTCAGAAAGGGAATATCATTTAATTGCCAGTGTCAATTTCTGCAGCACAGTGGTTGTTCTTTGAAGACCTACTTTCTAAGAGATCAGATAGGAAAGAACACCAGCTTGATCTCTTTATTTTATTTTTTGGCCTTTATTTTACTGTTGAGATTATTAAATCACAGCCAGTGAAGGAATGTTATACTATTCCTCATCTTACAGCTCATGCACGCTATGAAAGTCTTAGAAACCCATTAGCTTCATCATGAAAATTCCAAGATAATCTGTATAACTGAAACAATTTCATACACACACACATGCACACACACACACAAAAGGTGAATAGAATTCAGAATGCAGTAAATACATGGTCAAAAATCAGGTTTTCACCAAAACTGTTTGTCCTCATCTGGTTTTGGTGTGGTTTTATGCTAACCTCATGGCAACAAGGTTTATCTGAATAGCGGGGATCCGTGCAGGTACATTTCTTTTCCCTTTCTCGTGTTAAATTGATTATGTGATGTTCAAAAGACTGATATACATTAGAAAACCTTTAGGCATTTCAGCGTAAAGGAGATGGTTTATTAAAAGGAGAGGTTATTACTATGAACAATGACTTCAGCGAGTACGTTGGCATGTGGAATATTTATGTGGCACTGACCTGCATTGGTCAGGACTACACTTTTATATATAAATATATGGTCAAGACAATAAAAGGAATCTTTTATCAGACTCGATCTGGTCACCTGTGGGTCTTTTGAATGTATACGCTTATAATTACATTCTCAACCATTTTCTAAGCAAGTGTTACCGTAGTTCTGTTGGCAAACCTGTGGTTTTGAGAAGGCATTTATTCTGTGCCATGAAAAAAATGGTGTGGTTAGAGGAGCACCAGAGCTGCCTCAGTGTACTCTAAATATGAACGTGGAGAGGATTATCTTTTGGCAGGAGAGGAGCATTAGCATCATTTCCATTGCTGAATATCTTAGCAGGCATTGAAGATCTTAAGAGGGCAGAAGGCACCAAGGGAGCTCCGTATGACCAACCTCTTCTTCCAACCTTGGGTGGGCAGTGCTGAGCCGTGGGGGAAGTAGAGCTGGAGAGGGCTTTTTCCTCCTGTGCTAAGGAGAACCAAAGGGAAGTGGATTGTGGGTCTGGCCCCAGAGAGCTGCCTGTGTATAGGAAGTGCCATATAGCGTTACTCGCAGGCAATCACTCCGTGTGCAGAAGGGATTGCAGACAAGAACCGCACACGCCTCGGAAAACAATGATGCAATTAAAGCGGTGTTTGTAGCGTGCACTTAGGGTTATCTTTCCATGTGGGATGAGCCATCATTTTTTTTCCCCGCTAATTATTTTCATTAGCTGTTTTAACTCTTCCTGAGAGCTCTTAATAACTGCTTCAGAGCAGAATGTGTAAAACTGAAAATTATTTATGGCACCGATTAGAACTACAGAATACTAATATGGGCACTCAGGAATAATTTACCATAGCGGGAAAAGCATTATTTAATTGTTTAATATAGAGGTTTAATTGTGCTTGCATATAATTATCATGTAAATATCACTGTGATCACTTTAAGAGGTTATTTCTAAGTGTGCCAAAATTCTGAAGCAATCTGAAAAGAATTAATTTTTCTTCTGCCTTCCTTCACAAGTCTCTCAAGTGCGTTATATATTTTAACTTAAACCAAAATATAGCCGAAGGCAGACAGGAGTTCCAACAGTGACCAGTGTAATACTCACTGCTTTTAATTACTGTAACAATAAATCACACAGGAATGTCCTCCAGGAACTAAATGATTTTCTAAAAACATTTGAGAATATTTTTGAAATTCAATTAATTGAAGGCACCAGATAAAAGGTACACATTCTTAATGGCTATAAAATAACCCTAAGGGATGTAACTGCGCTCCAAGCTTAACTTCAAAGTGTGACAGAAATACTTACTGTATTACTTTAAAAGTATTCAGATCAATGAATCAGTTAAAATTACTTATACGTTTACCAACCTTTTCATTTTCTTTCTGAATATGATAGAAAGAATTGCTCTCATTTCCCAGGATACAAAAAGCAGTTGAGACCTGTAAAAGAAATTGTAATTAAAGCCAGCCTTCAGTCAAAATCGGTATTATGAATTTTTGGTTGACACAAGATAAAGGGGCCAGCAAAACATAAAAGTGGCTCGATAAAACATACGTTTAGACATTTTATACTGAAATTTAACTGGGTTGCGCAAGCAGTTCAGGTTCTGGGATTAAATCTATCCTTGTTAAAACCAGTAAGCATTTTTTATTGAATTTAATGGAACTGGCATTTCACCCTGGGATGTGTACCACACCAACTGTCAGATTCTCGGCCAAATCCGTTGTTGTTGCTGCGTTTTTTTCCCGTCTTTGGACTAACCATGCTAACTTTAACATGTGTCTTTGCAAGGCTCTGAGCAGCTCAGACTCCCACACCATGCCTTCAGCGTTTCTGGGCAGTGCTCTGAGGTAGTACTCAGGAAAATGCTTAGTGAGATCCCACGCTGTCTTGGCATTTGACCTGCAGCTTATGAGAAGTAAAGGTTGTTTGAAAAGAAAAGTGTTTAAATCATCACAGTTTTCTGGTTTGCTAGGTGATTTTATAAAGCAGCATGATTCAACAGCAGGAATATGTGAACAAATACGGAAAGGCTGGACTGTCACTAGCAGCCAAGTTTTTCTAGCACAGCTGCACTGTTCTGAGAAGCTCTTCTCTCTGTAGTCTCAGCCTATAGCCATGCTTCTAGTTGCACCTGGACCATGAAAGCAGACCAGAGGACATAGTCATCACACCACAGAGATAAGGGTTAATTTTTAAACTTTGCCTAAAGGCTGGTTATCATAAACATTCAGTGACGGGAGACAATTAAACTGTGTATATGCTATTCTTCAGTGCAGGAAGCTTAGAAACAGTTATGCACACATGTACATTTGTGCATGTCCCTATTTGTGCACACAAATATGCAGGGAAAGGATGTGGAGAAGTGTCTGTTCTGTATGAAGAGGCTGTGTCCCAGGAGAAAGCTAACAATTCTCTATCAAAGTCTAATTTCTCTTTTTTCCAACAGCTACCTCATTTCAGTATTCATTGATAATTTTCTCAGTGTAATCAGTAGCAAGTTTCTCTCTGTTTAAAATGCGTTAAGCTGAGAGGCTAAGAAATGACAATAATACTACATAGATAAATGCAACTTTATCCTTTCTTTTCCTCGATCTTTCAGAATCATAAACATCATAAGAAACTTGGAGCATTTAATATTGATGTTACATCATAAAAAGGTAATATTCTTTTAGCCCCATGCAATAGTTCTGCACCCTGAAGGTGAGAGGGTCACTGGGCAGTGGAAGAACCACAGTAGACTACTGATGTAAAATGCACTCACTGAGAATATGTGTATTATATGATAGCTATTTAAAAAAATGAATAGAATAAAACCTGTTACAAGGCTAAAGACTCAGGATACATCAAAGAATTGTGCTGGAGAAGGTCAGCAATCTAAAGTAGACACTTTTAAACCAAGACTGTGGACTGTAGAAGACAGTTTGATGGGTTTATTTTGGTGGGGAAATGCCCATAGTGTTCAGACTCACTTCTACCAAATCATCACCTGTGACCTGCAGCCAGATACAAATCAATTAGCTATCATAATGCCAGAACTTTCTATTAAATATTTGTTCCACCAATTACTCCAAGTTACTGTTCACAAGCATTTAAAAGCTTTTCCCTTCCCATAATTTTGCAGTCAAAAGGCCTTTATTTTTTTTCCAGAGTAGTTAGGTTGTTTAACTCAGGACTATTTATGTAATAAAGGAACACATAGATTTATGATTACGCTGTATATCCATAAATTCAGAGAAACTGTAGGACAATCCTGTACTTTTCCTCTTCTCTTTCCTTCCTTCCTTCCTTCCTTCCTTCC
>PPHD01031355.1:0-10089 GCA_002909625.1 Bambusicola thoracicus | reverse complement strand
TGCAAAGCTCAAACTCCCTCTTCTCAATCTACTGTGAGCTAATTTAACCATTTTCCAATTTCTCTGATAGAGCTTTCTTATAACTCTTTCCTGCAAACCAAAAGTTACTCCAAATCTTTCAGAATTCAGACATGACCTGGGCCCCAAAAACACGTCTTAAAGATGCTTTCAGCTCTGCTGCAATACTTAACATGACAGGGACAAAAATCATACAGAAGTCAGAAAGAACCTTAATTTTGCACAATTGTGATTTTTTTCCTTAAATTGGTTTTTGTAGCTTAAGCAAGTATTTGCTTCTGAAATCACAAGAGGGAAGTTTGAGAGTAAAACAAGAAGCCTTGAACATCAATAGTTCTTTGCTCATGAATTCAGCAAACTGCCCCCCATCCTCTAGAATGTCCATGGTCTGCTGTGCTAAGGACAGCCTTCCCTATGCTGAGACAGAGTTTACAGTAGCAGACATCTCTCCCTTGTAGTCCAAATTAATCTGGCATACTGAGTAGAGGATGCAATCTGAGAGAAAAAATATATATGATGTTTCTAAGACAGCTTTGTAATACAAAGGTTTTTGTTTGATTTTATTTATTGGCTTTTTTTTGTTTTCATTTGAACACTTTCCTCTTCCTTGTGCTCCATCTTTCCATCTTTTTCTCAAATAAATTTCTCTTCAGGATTAATTCTTGATTCATAGAAGCCAATTATCAAGAAATAATGGCCAGACTGTGAAACAGAAAACTGGTCTAATTTACTGACTGACTTATGTAAAGAAATACTTTTAAACTATGAGTCTATCTTAGGCTGTGGCATTATTATGCTTAACTTTGTACTTCTTCCCTCCTACTATTTTTCTAGTCTGAATTACTACATTTTCCTCATAACAGGAATAAAGGACAAAATTGCCTTTTATAGGCAAACAAAGCTAAGCACAGCCCAGATAACAATATCTCATTTATAACTGGGGACCTTTGATGCTACCACACAGAATCAAACAAACCCACAACGCTACCAGCATAAAAAGGGGAAAAAAAAATCTGGCTGCTTCCAGATCAAAATGGCAATAGAAACTTAGAGGTTGTTGGAGTTATTTGAACAACATAGTTGGTGAAATTCTTCAAACATATATGAATAGAGGTAAACAAAATGCTTTGTTGGGTTATTTTTTCATTTCTGTTTTACACTATTTGAGACTCTTAAAGTAAAAAATAAATGTGTATGCACGTTCCAAATGGAAATAATTATCTCATCCGAAGGTACCTGTCCATTTACTCTGTATGCAATCAAAGATATGCAGTACAGAATCTCTTAGTGACAAAAGTTTCACCTGAAGCATATATTCAGAAAAATTGGGAAATTAAATTTTAAAAGATCTTTAGAAACTGCAAAATTGTCTATCAGATATTTATTAAAGTAAATAGCATAGAAACAAAGGCAGTAACTGTGCTAAAATAGCTGTATATGTGTAGATGGGCCGAGTTGCATCAGAAAAGTGAAAGTTTCCAGTAGAAAGGACGTTGCTAGAAATGATCAATAACCAAGATGTTGCTTTGTTATTCAATAGTTATCTATTTTGAAAACAAAACAATATAAAAGATTGCTTATATTCCAAATTGATTAACGATTTGTTACTTTTGCTATTCTTCTACTGAGCAACAGACCAGTAAATAGATAGTGACCGCGACTGACAGTAAACTCAAAATTTCAAGCAAGCTAAAGGAGAATAAACTGCAGGGGAAAGGAAATAAAACAAATGCCAAAAGTCTGATTTACCTATCTTACATGAAACTAGGATATAATCTAATTTTGCAGTGAAGACGCTGAACTAACCCATTTGCTTTTTTATTTCCTTATTTTTCTTACTTTTCAGTGTAGACTATTTCGCTTTCATATTCCTGGGAATCAACAGCAAAGCCCAGATTTACTGAATGGTGACTCTCTCCCAGGGAACAGTATCTGAAGACGAATACTTACAGGTCACAGCATTTACTCAGATATGCCTGAGCAACTCTCTGCCACACTGTGAGTTAAAAAATAGGCTTGGGACTACATAAGTAAGAAAATACTAAGTAAGCTCAGAATGGACCTACTTTCTCTGTATATCCCACTGAATCAAAGTGCTACTGGACTGCTGGGTCCTGACTGCCTGTTCATACTTCAGAAAAATTGTTGAAGATTCAAAAGACAACCTCATGCCTTGAGAAATGATATGCCATAAAAGGAGTTGTAATTTGTTTCACTGATCTAGAGGAACATGAAAGAGTGACTTCATTACACTCTTTAAGTACTACATGAAGCAGAAAAATTTGATGATGGAAGAGTCAGAAATGAATGGCCAAAACCTGAAATAAGACTAATTTCATCTGAAAACAGGTGGGATATTTTTAACACTGAAGGCAACAAACCACTGGAACTCCTTACTGTGAGCACTGCAGCATTAGGAACATTAAGCACGATACTTTGGAAAAAACGCATGGCTCTATGGATAAGTGGCAGCTCCTGAAAAAAGATATCACAAGCCTTCAACACCAAACATAAAGAAAAGGCCATGGGGATGCCAAGGGAGGAACAACCTCATGGAATAGACTTCTTTTTGGTGACAGTCCCACACAACCCATGAAAGAACAGATCAACAGAAGGTCAGATACACTCAGTTTCTAGCAGATAATAAAGACTAATTGTGACAGCACTCACTTCTTATTTGTTTTATTTGAATTTATTTCAAATTCTGTGACGCCCCTGAATGATTCCTATTGAAGGGGGGGAAAAAAGAAAAAAAGAAAAAAAAAAAAAAAAAAGGCAGCTTAATTAAATTCTATGAACTCAAGAATTTGAATTTACAAAGAAGGCCAAAACCAAAATGTGTTGTCAAGGCAACGTGGGCCAAGAATTGCCTTTGATATCTGTTAGACCTGACAGTTGATAATATTAGGCATCATTTGTATGGAATACTGATGCATCTAGTTGTAATTTTAATTTCTAATGAGAGGAGAAAGTAATGCCTATAAGCAAAGATAAAATCTCATGTTTTAGAAATGTGATGTAATTTTTAGTTTGATTTTTACTTATGCCAATCAAGCAATATTGAGTATAACCTCTGGATGTTGGTGTCAGATTAAGCATAACACTAGTAGGGAAGTGCTATCTCTAAGGGCCCAATTTAATTTTTAGCAGTTTAGAGTTTGATAAATGTTGGAAGTTAAGCAAAAACAGTGTTCCCTCCAGCTAAGTCAGTAAGATTTATTACAGCATTAATAACTAGTCTTTGTCATGTAATTAGACAGTAAAATGCAGAAAGGTATTTGAAAAACATATCCTTGTGAGCAACCCAGTTCTTAAAAATAGCAGAGGAAAAGGAAATATAGAACAGAAAAGGGTGGTAGGATGTTATTCTAATTTGGGCTAAGCACTTGGGGAAGACAGAAATAAAATTGAAGACATTTAACATATGGAAATGTCACTATTTCTAGTGTACTTCTATAGGCTGGAAGAAAAGCTCTAACCTAGACCACTACAGCATTACAGTCACAAAAACACTAATAATAATATTGCAAGTTTTTAAGGCAGAGAGTGGACATTAGCACTAGAAACCTGCTTTATTAGATTTATTTATCTTAGTCTATGAGTCACATAAGTAGGATTGGACAGCAAATATTCCTGCTTTTACTGTTATTCATTGCTAAAAGATCTAACTGGAATAAGCACAAACCTGTAGCTATATAGCTGTCAGAGAACTTCAGGATTTTCCTCTCTACCATCTTCACTTCAGAAACAAAGAATGTCTGACAAAGTAATTGATACTAATATCTCTTTAGTATTGCCCTGTTCTTGACGGTTTGTAATACGAGAAAAATCCTGTAGGAATTCAGGAGGAGGTGAATAGCACAATTTACAGTATCTCTATAGAGATTCATTTGTATCTAGATATTATTGGACTCTCTCAAACTACAGCTGCCTCTTAAGAGATTATACATTAAAAATAGTTCCCCAGACCTTTTCTACTGCCACAAGCAAAACAGATTGATGGACTGCTCTAACAGGTGTCCTTTGCACAAGGTGCAGTCCTTTAAGCATAGACTGCTCCAGTATGAGGCTCCCACAAACTGCAGTTCCTGCCAGAAAGCTTATTCCTGCATAGTTGCCTCTTCAAAGAGCCTGCTTCAACATCTGTATGGGTTACAGCCCAAGCCTGCCTGCTCTACCATGGGCTCCATGTGGTAATCTATGTATTTAATGTGGTGTGCCCGGTGGGCTGTAAGGGAACAGCCTGCTCCGCCTCTCTGTAGGCTGCAGGAGAACTTCTGCCTTAGTGCCTGGAGTACCTCCTCCCTCTCCACTTTCTCTGACTCTGGTGTCCAGATGTCTGTTTTTCTCATTCACCTCTGCAGCATTTTTTGCCCTTAAATACATTTTCACTAATGTGCTGCCACCTAGGCTCTGTGGCCCAGCTGTGCCCTGAAGTAATGCCTTTGGAGCTGGCTGCGCCCTGCATGGGGTAGCCCTGGCCTCTCCTCATAGAGCAGTCCTTTGGATTCCCACTACCAAAACCCTGTCACCTGCACAACCAAACAGATGGCAAACCACTGAGGAAAGCATGGCTACTGTGTGTGAGATGGGCATAGGTCCATGAAAGTCATTGTCATCATCCTAAAGTCACATTCAAAGTATCTCAGCAAAGTGAAGAAATCTAGAAACTGTACTAGAGCTGCAATGGGCTAGGTCGGTCTTTAGCTTCTGTAAAAGGTCACACACCATCTGCACTGCAAACAAGAAACAGCGAAACACAACTCTTCTGAGCAAACCACAGAAAGGCCTGACAGCTGGAGTCTTCTTAACTGGTGAATTGGAAATTTTCAGCTCTGTTGGTTAAACATTTCGTGTCCAGCACCAAAGCAGTGACTGCAAAGTTACGTGTATATGGACCAAGGCTTTATATCTAATTATTTCTGCATGAAACAGTTGCTTATAGACGTTGCACATATTCAGAAAAACAAAAACAAGCAAGGAAAAAAAAACAAAAAACACCCCACACAAGTTTGTACAACAGCCTTACGTGGATAGCACCACATAAAAAAATATGTGGAAAACTGAACTTCATTACAGCACATGAGATACAGGCCACTAGAGGAAAAAAAAATCATGTGAAAATGAATTTTAAATAGATTATTCATTCTATACAGTAGAGTTAACCTCTGATAACATATACATTTCTAATTAAAAGTTAGAAGAAAGAATCAGTTATGTTCCTCGCCTGGCTATTTGTTCTTCTATGTGCTTCTCTTATTGGATCTGATTGCCAGCGCTTTCCATATAAGAAGGCCCATTTTGTCCTTATTTTTAATAAAGTAGAGTGAAAATGAATGGCCTTTCTTATTCTAGTGAAAGATGATTAAATGATCAAACTAAACCCTGCAGTTGAACATTAAAAGTATGTAAACTTATAACAGACTAAATTAAAGATTATGACAATACATGAAAAAAGATTACTTTTATGAACTACGCTTCCCTTAACGTCAGACAGCATCCTAGAAAAACATTTAATTAAGTGAAACTGAGCATAGGTATCTACAGTATCGCTAACATGCCACTTTCATAACTGTATTCTAGATGTAATTCACAGAAAAAATAAGGAAAAATGAAAAACAAAACAAAACCATTCTGTCTATCCAGGGCCAGAGATTCACTGACTTTTTTTGTTGTTTTGGTTTTGTTTGTTTTTCTTCTTGTTTTGTTTTTACAAGCTAGTCCTTGCCACAGTGCAAGCCTGTGCATGCTCAAAAACAAACTAGTCAATTTCATGGAAGCCCACCCAGGCCTAATAAACATGAAAATGCAATAATAGCAGGAAGGCGAGAGGACAAACCAAATAGGCACTGCTAGAATGCCATTTCTAGTAATTTTCCTAAAGACCTGCCACTGTCACTGCCAGCAGTTCACCCCACAGGACTGTCATGTATTTAAGTAATTCTCTTTGGTTTCTTTAATATTGCTAAATTAGTTTGGTATCCAATACCTATTTTTTACAAGTACGTTTGAGCCCTCAAAAGTCAGTTCTGAGACCTCAAAATATACTTAAGACTAGCAAGAAAATCTATAATCATTGAAAAAAAAAATACATCTGATATGAAAATTAAAGAAGACAAATATCACAGAAGGAAGAGAGAATATTCTTGTTTGCACATTTATTCAAGAATATGGAGGGAAGGCACAATCCCTTAAAAACCATTCTTTGTTAGTTGCAAGATTAAGCATTAAATGGCAAACTACTGTGTGCCATGAAAAAAGAAAACATCACATACCCATCCCAAACATCTAGTGCCTCCAGCTGTAGATATGAACTACAATTACATGTCTTCCCTAGGAGTGGAACAAAACGAGATATATTTCATATTTTCACAGTATATAATACTAATGTGTGTAAGTGAAAAAAAATGAGGTCATCTTTCAATTCTTTATCCCGAATCTCAGATTTTATTTTGCACAGCTGTTTTTTTTCTTTTTTTCATAGTAAAATATTTTTGCTACCTGCATTGACTTGATTTCCTCTCATATATGGTCATGTTTTTCTACTTGTTAATAGAGCAGGCAGTTTTATTAGGTAGAAAAAGACATAGTGTCTCAAGTCTGAGGTTAACAAGACCATACATTATAACGCTAAATACATTTCTGCCTTATTGATATTTTCTTTTATGTATCTACTATGTTATCCTCTTCAATGCAAGTCTGAATATTGTTTTTATTCCTCGGGGTCTTTTTTACGTAAAACTATTGATAGCAAATACAGTTATAATGAAAAGAGGGAAAGCTTTGCCATTGATCCTAGTTACCACTATGAATCAGCTGTTAGCATTTTTATTGTCTGTGTCTTATTCTGTCCTCATAGAAAATTCAGTATTTGTAAACACCTGATGATTTTATAATGTATTCACATTCTCCTGCAAATGTGCAGTGTTCTACTGTGATGAAACGCTTATTTTTAATTCATAATTTATTGTATGATGTAAATGTATGTTATGTGAGGTGCAACTAATATTACACAACATGAGTGCTCATTAGGGGGCAAGCTGTTACTTGCTTTGTCCTGCTGCTGCACATCGGGTTATGATGAAGCCTCTGAGGGCAAGAAGCATTTCCTTGGGGCAGAGACTAAAGGCGAGTGAAAGAAGGGGAGGTAGCAGAAGGACTCTGAATGGGAGCTTACCAGAGAAGTGAGCCTGGACAGCAGAAACCACTGAAAGACATGAGAAGCAGACACACTGCCAGGCTTGAGAACGATAGATAAAACTCCTTATCTTTAGGCCCAGAGCAGAGCGTGTGCATGTTGCTCTTGAGCCACAGAATCGCAGGGGTGAAAACAAGCCTGGAGTCTTGGAGGCTGCAGTGATACGAGGGAAGAAACGGAAAGACTGCAAGCACCGAGAAGTCTAACAGAATAAAATTTGTAAACTTCCAGTTTCAGTTTCTATGGCTATTTTGAGGGTACTTTTCTGCTATTAATTTATACACAAGGGGAGTCTCTTCTTTGGATTTTAAAAAACATTTTGTCTTTGGTGGCACTAGTTATAGAGAAAATCTAGGAAAATCCACCTAAAAGATGAGGCTGACTCAGACCCTCGTCACATTTATGCAAAACATCAACACATAAGCTTTTGTCTGAAGATTGAGAAGCTTCATTATCCACACACAAATTCGTGCTTGCAACCTCTGTCCCACTGATACAACAATTCAGCCAGAAAGACACCTAATTCATGACTGTTGCAAATAGGACCAGCTGTAAAGCTTTTACAAATTTATTGTACACATTCACTGGAGAACGAGCTTTCTAAAAATGGGCTAATGTATCTTTTAATTTCCAATAAACCTGCATTACTCTGCTCAGTACTCCTCCCCTTGAGGATTTATTAAGCAGTACTCCCTGGATCTTTCCTGCAGGTGATGCTTGATCTCTCAAAATTTTAGCTGGCTTATTTTACATAATTAAATAAACCTTTAGTTTTTCAAACACTTTGATGAAATTCAAGTTTATACACATCTATAGCAAGCTGTTCTCAAGAAATTTGTTTGTACTTCTAGAGAGTGAAAATTCTAGAGACTTAAAAATTATCCTGTCTGTATTTGATAAATATACTAATAACAAAGTATATAAAGTAGTTGTTTGATAAATACAGATGAGCTTTCTCTGCTAAATAACTATAGTGTTTTTCCACAACAAGAGAACAGAGATGTATACAAGAGAATAGAGATCCATACAAGGGGTGCTCTGAAAGTAATGTTTCCTCCTGTGTTATTTTGCCCCACAACATCAAAGGTAGACATTGGTGAGGTGGCAGTAGAAGTTGAACCTTTTTACCAGTATTTCCTTCTATTTTGTTGCCACTTGACAGATGGCATCAGAGGGGCACTCTGACAAAATGGCATGGAAGAGTGTATGAAGCAAAGCTGTGCAACTGAATTATTCCATGTGGAAAAAAAAATGCATTCATTGACAGTTGCTGAACATTCATGGAGACCAAATAGTGTATGTAAGCACAGAGAGGTGGCGGGTAGTGTATTTCAGCAGTGGTTACAGTGATGTGAAAGACAAGCCATACTCACAGTGACTGTGAAATTGTGAGTCACCTCCACTGGTGCAGATTTGTATGAGTGCAGCATGCAGGCTCTCATTCATAACTGGCAAAAATGCATAGTTCATGGTGGTGACTGTGTTAAAAACAAATAATAATCTGTAGTTGAGAATTTACTCTATCAAATAGCATTATTGTGCTCTTTGTCATAGTTCCCACTAAAATAAATAGGAGGCATTACTTCTGGAGCAACATACCTACAGATGTGGAACAACCTTTAATACGTAATCTAATTTATAACTCCTCAGAAGAGTTAGTGTATTACCTAAATGCTGGCCAAATCCATTTCCAGAAATATTTATGGCAGTTTTTGACAAATTTTTGGCCGTTCAACTTCTGCTAGCCATCCAGGAGGCCTGCAGTTATGCTTGTAGAATCCCCATAGCACAAAAACTTTCAAAAATTAAGGGTGTTATAGTCATCTAAAAACTCTCATGGAAGTTTCTCTATTTTACTGCAGAATTGAAAGACTTTTTTTTTTTTTTTTTTTTTTTTTTTCTCCGCAGTAGAGACTGGCCAATAAAGTATATAAGTAGAGCTGAGGAAATTGATTACAACAATGAACAGATTCCTTCAAACTCTGGAGTGAGATGTCAAGATGGTACTGATCCTCTACAGTTTTTGTCAACTTTTCACTAAATGCTCACTGCACACATGACCTCTACAAAATAATTTGAAGAAAACTCACAGAATTCAAATGTCAATCTAAGTCAAAATTCCATTAACAAAAAAATATTGGAGTAGCGGTGTATTACAGATTAATGAGAAGCCTCTACAACTTTCTCTTACCATGCTGATGGTTCATTGGTATTTCAGTAAAAAATGACTAAGGAATAGGTCTAGCAGCTTACAAGAATTGTCTAAGAAAAAAAAGTATACACACAAATTAATCCTTGCAAAATGTTAGCAAAGTATGCTTATTAGCAAAGGAAATACCATACTGAAAACTAAGGTAGTTCATAGCACATATAAATGAGGTACACAAAGAAAAGCACTGAGTTCTATAAAATATGAGAAACTCACTCAATTCCCTCAGTATCACACAGCAAAAAAAAAAAATCATAATCATATTAGAAATAAGCTAAAATAAGTGGAGTAGCAAGATAGGTGCACACACATTTTATACTCCTTTTTTGTTTACCTAAATTCTGTAGGGAAGAAACAGAGAGCATGTATGTTTTGCATCTGAGAATATTTTTGTTTAGTTCTTTTTTCTCTGAGGCAGTGCGCATTTGATTGTAGCAGGATGCTTTTTAATAATTGAAGGCATTTAACCTGAGTTGCAACCCAAACAATTTTCTGCAATCTACAACTCTTCAAGGTACAAGTTCTTTGCACAAGAATAAGCAAGCGATGCACTGTGGGCTGCCATGATTTTGCCATTTATGTTTTTTAGTTTTCTACTTCAGAAAGCACCAACAGTGCAGTAAAACTAGATAATATTTTGTGTCAGGTTATACAATCTGTGGTA
>PPHD01031354.1:0-10090 GCA_002909625.1 Bambusicola thoracicus | reverse complement strand
CCCATCTGCTTCACCTCATGCTTGTTGCTGGCCTGGAGCAAGACTGACCCTTTTTTCCACCTCACTGGTACATCAAGTTTGCAGAGTTCAGCATGAAGGGTGACTGTAGAACCTTCCTCAGCTTTTCCTGGTTTTGGGGTTTCTTTTCAAAGAGTTCTGGAATAGCTGTGACCATACATAGAAACAGCAGGACAGCCACTGTCAGAGGATGGGCCTACAGTACCAATATTCTGGCATCACTGGATCCTGGATTTGGTGTGATAGCAAGCAGGTGCATGTCCATCATGTGCAACATGTCCTCGAGAGATATTTCAAAAGATCATGCTTTACAAGAACTTCCTGGCTCCTCTTTATTTTAGCTGACCTTGTAGCTCAGGAAAAGATTGTATTTGTAGCAGAGTAGACTTTTTAAAATAGACATATTGGCACATTTAACTTGTTTTTAAGACTGTAGGCACTAAACTTCTCTAGGTACGTTGCTCTTCAGCTGGAATTAAGAGCCCAGGTAATTTTGACCACTTTGAATCTTACGCATCCTTTGCCCAGTTGGGACCACAGCTCAAAAAATAAAGGTGTCTGAGAAACAAAATGGTATCGTTATAACTTTAGTTCCAGGGTTGGTCTTTTAAGTGAGCATAAAGAGAATCTTAGGTCTAGAATAGAGGAAGAAGTTACCATGCCTGGGACAGAAGGACTTAAATTCTGAAAGCAAAAGGACTCAGCTGCTTTGTGTCAGTAAAGTTGAAGTCAAGATTGTAGATAATGCTCACTCAATTAGTACTTAGGAAAGGAAGAGGAAGGGAGCTTCTCATCTTAAAAACAAAACAAAGCAAACAAACCTACCTTTAACAGTTAAAGTGGCTGTTGTTTGCTCGCTCCCATTATCACAGGTGTATTTGCCTGAGTCTTCCGGTTTTAAGTGATAAATCTTTAAAGTGTGGATTGTTCCCTCCTGTCTGATTTCATATTTGGAGCTTGGGGAAATCACCTGGGCATTCTTCTTCCACTCCACAGCAACATTAGGCTGGGAGAGCTCGCAGTGCAGGACGGCTGTTTCCTCTTCCTGGAATTCTGTGTTCTGTAATTTCTTTTTAAAGACTGGAGGTGGCACTGAAATTGCAATCACAGTGAAGGAATTAACAGCCACCTTTTTTTTTTTTTTTGCTTCCCTACTGTTAAAAATGACAGCTGTACAGTTAAGCAAATACTTCAACATCGATATTTTGGAGGGGCTAAAGAAGTGAATGGATTTCTGATGAAACCCACTCACAAATACTTAGCTGCAGGATGCTGAAACTGGTGATTTCTCCACTTTCCATCCATAGTGATGACAGCATATGAGAACAGCTTAGTGTACCACGTGCTCTGAAGCACGAGCACACTGCTAACATGAGCTAACAAGAAGTGAACGATGGCCTTAAATTTGTTAGTATACGCAAAAGCAAAATGTCACCTGTTCTCACAGATCTTTACTGCATCACAGACTACTTTACCTTTTACTGTGAGCTCTGCTGTGGATGTGTATGGTCCCACTCGAAAAGTGATGGTGCCATTGTCCTGCTCAGTCACCTTCCTCAGTGTCAGCTTGTGGATCTTTCCTTTCTCCACCGAGATCTCATTCATTTCATTATTTTGCAGAGCAACATCCTGTAGCTTCCATTCTACATCCCTTGCATTCTCATGAGACACCTGGCACTGAAACGTGACATCATCCCCTTCAAACACCACCATGTCCTTTAGGCGACTCACAATGGTCACATCAGGCTCTGCAAACAGTCAACGTATAAAATGGAAAATACGGACCAAAGCATAGAATGATTCAAGCTGGAAAAGACCTCTAAGATCACCAGTTCCAATCATCAACCCACCCCCACCATGCTCACTGACCACGTCCCCCAGATGCCAAATCTCCATGGTTCTGGAACACCTCTAGGGATGGTGACTCCACCATCTCCCTGGGCAGCTTGTGCCAGTGCTTGTCCACTCTTCTGGAGATTTTTTTCCTAAATCCAACATGAACCTGCCCTGGTGCAACACGAGGCCATTACCTCTCACAGAATAATGAAGGTTGGTGAGGACATCTGGCACCCATCTGGTCCAACCACTGCCTAGAACAGGGCCAGCTTACAGCATATGTTGCTCAGTACTGTGTCCAGCTGAATTTTATTGACTTCCACCAAGGATGAAGATATCACAGCCTCTCAAATTATGTTTCAAACTCTGTCATTAGATTCCTTTCAGTGTATGCAGTTATATGATCACTACCATTTGACCTGGATAGACTGGAGAGTTGGGCAGGGAGGAACCTGATGAGGCTTAATAAGAACAAGCATAGAGTCTTGCACCTGGGAGGAATAACTGAATGCACCAGTACAGGTGGGGGGATGATCTGCTGGAGAGGAGCTCTGTAGAGGAGGACCTGGGGGTCCTGGTGGATGACAGGTTGGCCATGAGCCAGCAGTGTTCCCCTATAGCCAAGAAGGCCAATGGGATCCCGGGATGCACTAAAAAGCATGGCCAGAAGGGCAAGGGAGGTGATCCTTCCCATCTACTCTGCCCTGGTGGGGCCACATTTAAACTACTATGTCCAGTTCTGGGCACCCCAGTTCAAAAAAGACAGGGATCTCCCAGAGGGAGTCCAGCAGAGGACTGCAAAGATAATAAAGGACGCAAAGCATCTCCTGTACAAGAAAAGGCTGAGTAACCTAGGTTTGTTCAGCCTGGGGAAAAGACGACTTGGGGGGGAATCTGACAAATATTTATAAATACCTATGGGGAGGTGGGAGGAAAATGGATGAGGCCAGGCTCTTCTTGGTGGTGCATAGTAATAAGACAAGGAGCAATGGCCTAAAACTTGAAGAAAGGAAGTTCAGTACTAACGTGCAGAAGAACTTTATGGTAAGGGCGATGGAGCACTGGAAGACGTTGCTCAGAGTCTCCTTCTATGGAGTCTCCTTCTATGGAGATACTCAGGATCCCTCTGGACACCAACGTGTGCAACCTATTGTAGGGTAGGTACTGCTTTAGGAGGGGGGATCATTGCAGATCTGTGCAATGATCACACAGACAGCCTGCAATAGGCAGGGACTTCTCCCTGAGTCTGGTGTGCATACTAAAGGGCAGTACAGCAGTCTCCATCTGAGCAAAGAGAATACACACAAGAGAAGTCACCCTCTGCATGAAAAATGGTGCAGTTGGGCACAGCATACAGAGCATCTGTAACAGCGAGGATCCCGTGGAGTGGCTAGAGGTGACTGTTGCACGCTAGTGGTCCAACCTGAAAGCAAGCTCTGCTTGTAATGCTGCCATGTGACTGGAAGCTAGGGGTGAACCATCTGCTTCCTCACATGCCAAGCAAACATTTCAAGCCCTGAGTCAAAAATTACAGCTGCATTATCCTCGCCTGCCCACCAAGCGGTTCTTTGCCTCACTTCAGTCATAGATAACAAGATTTCATATTACTTCACAAGACCCTTCCTATGTGCATTTAACATAACAGTAGCAGGGATGCTTCCAAATCTTAGCCTCTTAAAGTGAAAATCCCCTTGCTCCAGTAAGCATCTCTTGCCTTTCACGGTCAGCTTCGCTGAGGTTGTCTCATCTCCAGCCTTGCAGGAGTATTCTCCAGCATCAGCAGGCTCCAAATGGTGAACACGCAGCTCACGGATGGTGCCCTGCTGCCACATTTCGTACTTGGAACTTGAGTGAAGTATGACTCCATCTTTCCTCCACTCTACTTCTGCGTTGCTTATAGAAATTTCACAGCGCAGCTTAGCTGTTCCTCCCACCTCCACTTCTTCATTCTTCAGCTGCTGCTTCAGCTGGGGCTTGATGGCTGCAAAGTGAGAAAGGCAGTGAATGCATGAACTGTTAGCTTGGATGAATGAATGTCAGGTCTGGACAACACAGCACAAGGCACTTGAGGTCTGAAGCTCCAGAACAAGTTTGCTTTAAGTGGATATATGATACTTAAGTTCTGTATATCCAGACAGGGAGAGAAAATTCCCCAGATGTGTTTGTTCCCAGTAGAGTCAAGGGTATCTTTCATTATATCCTCTATGATCTGCTCTGGATATCAAAAACTCCCACACATAAAGATCTTAACTGAGCAGAAGGTGGTACTTTCTGGTTAAAACCAGCTTAAATCTTTGACTTCTAACAGCAGTTATAAAGATTTGAGCACATCTCATTTCTCTACCATCACCCCTCCACGAGCAGCAGAACGTCCTTCCAGATGATATGCACACAGATGGGAACAGCCCAGATCACAGCTCACCAGTGATGGATACAAGAAGAGAATATCCATCCCATGGATGTGTGAGCAGTTGTGAAAGCTCAGTACTTGTGGTTCTGTTATCTGAGACCTATTAGGATGCATGTAAAGGGAGCACTCTTTCACCCATCACTGGGACAGCAGCTTCTTCCTGGACTGGATTCAGCCCACAGCACACATAGTTTGGAACACTGTGGCTTAGATGAAAGCCACAAGTTCCACCCAAATGTCAGAGGCAACCACAGACATGTCACCAGTGCTGACATTACTCTGCTTTGTCTAAAAATACTGTTCTCAGGATCCTCATGGGAGGACCTTAGGAGAACTGAAAACAGTCCATCTTAAAAACGTGTTTTTGTAAATAGCTTACAACCAGTTACTGAACTGAGCGACCCAGCAATGAATGCCAAAAGGGCTTTCACATTCACATAGGCTTAAATAGCCATTCTATCCACCTGTCCCAGAAGATCCACTTTTCTGTATTCTGGTTTATGTCTAGACATCTCATAAACCTTTCCTCTTTATCTTACTTTTCGGGGGGACTTAGTCACCAAAGAATAACAAAATGTTATTTTCACAGCTTCACAAATCCCTTTCATCCTCCGTTCCATCTTGGCGCAATGCTAACCATTCACTCTGAGGATGGCTGTGCTCTGCTGGTCTCCTGTATCACATGTATAATCAGAAGCATCCTCTGGTTCTGCATTATGGATCACAAGCTCAGCTGTGCAGCCACTTAATTTCATTTCATATTTGGAGCATGGGAAGATCTCCATGGTGCCCTTCCTCCACTGCACTGTTGTATTTTCCTTTGTCAGCTCACACTGGAATTTCACTGCAGCTCCTTCTTCAACCTCCTCATCCTTGAGCTCCTTTTTGAAAAGAACCGGTAGCGCTAAAGGAAAACGAAAACAACAAAGAACAGGAGCTTTTATTCAAGCCAGAATCAAGTCCTCGTTAACACGGCTAGATTGACACCCGGGGGAACAAGGTACTGTGCTCTGCAAGTGCTGTGCTCCAAGGCAAGATCCATGTTTTCTAATAAGCCTGGTTGTTGTAGCAGATATTTCTGCATGAGAAGCAGCCATCAGCACTAACAAAGGTTCCTTCTTTCATTCCTTGACTCCAATCTTTCCCAGCACTGAATTATTTGAATGAATTTATCCTTCAGTTGATGTCACAAAGATCCTGGGAGTAAAACAGTTGAAAACTCCACGAACAGCCTCAACAGAGCAGGAAGGTTGTTGTCACTCTCTTTCCAGGATTTGGAAGGAATTCTTTTTTGAAGTACTTAAATCACATGTCACATGAAATAATCACATGTTACATTAAAACATTGCTGTTTCTTTCATTTCTCGTCCACCATAGAGCCAGAAAGTATTTCTTCTTAGAAATCAAGACTCAGACACACTACTGGAAGAAGAAAGCATCATCCTCGTCCATTTTCTTTGGAAATATTTATAAAGAAAAAAGGCAGGTAATCCTATTCAAGTTGTTGGTTTGTGTAAGATGAAATCTATAGCATTTTGAGCTAGCTCACACCACGTACCTTTCACATGTAAAGATGCCTTTGTTTCCTGATCCCCAGTATCACAGCTGTATTCTCCCGTATCTTCTAATTGGAGGTTATGTATTAAGAGCTCTACCAGACATTCCCTCTGCCTCATCTCATATTTCTCATCGGGCTGCAGCCCCACTCCTCCTTTCCTCCATTCCACTGCAGCATTGGGTTTTGACAGCTCACAGCAGAAAGTAGCTGTACTTCCTTCCTCTGATTCCTTATTTTGGAGGATTTGCTTAAATGTGACGGGCAGTGCTGCAAAATTTGAGAGGAAAGTGTTTTAAGAGTGATTCAGTCCACAAACAACCCAGTCATACCATCATTCTTCTGAAACAGCCTAATTCTAGTGATTCCAAAATCCTTGGGCCGCCATTCTCCTTGGCAGCATCTTTCTTGAATCACTGCATGAGCCAAGAGCTGAGGACAGACAGTGAAGTTAGGAAAGAGGGAAAGAGCAGACCTCAGCATGGCCTGGTGTGCCACCTGAAGCTGTCAGATTTTCCTATGGAAGTCTCTCCATGCCAGCTAGGGGTGTTTCAGCCAATGACCGCCAAGACACAGAGAGACATGCTCCCTCTATTTGGACCCTTGTTCCTCAAAGAAAGTCTATGAGTTTGCAATAACGAGCTAAGAGTATTCCTCCCTCTCCCACTCACACTCTATATAAACTTCCACCAACGAATACAAGACCAAGATAGCATTCAAAACATAAGCAGCAACAGTATGGTAAAAACTGGCAATGAAGTGATAAACGGAGGGGAAAACACAGTTTCAGGCAATGGTAGAAAGAGCTGAGGAAAACATGTGGATGCAATTGTTTGCACTCATGGGCTGTATCCAGAAAGTCTCCACTAATAGCACAGTACGTTCATGTATTACAAAAAACTTTTATCCACCAGTTGTTGTATTCATTATCATCCCAATCAGGCATTACACTCAATTATGCATCTCTTATGCCTAATGAAGCAACCAGCGATCCCAAAGAATCAATCTGCCTAATTTATTTCCTGTTATCCATTTCCTGAATTGCCATCATTCTGTGCTCATAGGGCAGGAGGTCTCATCACTTATTGACATCATAACAATATTAAATTGCTTTGATGCTGATGAACCACTCCAGATGCTGAAAGCAGAACCTCTTTGTCCTGACCATGTGTCAGGCTGAGGGAGAAAACATACGCTGGCAGAGAGTAAAACAAGGCAACATCTGTAGAGATACTAAAAGGTGCACTTTTCCCTTTGCCTCTATTGAGACAAGGGTCAGTACTCTGCCTACCATGTACAGTTACCGCAGCCGTTGTCTGCTGATGTCCGGAGTCACAGGTGTACTTTCCTGAGTCATCCAATTCTAAGTCATAAATGACCAATTCTGCAGAGGAGCCCTGCTGCTTCATCTTGTATTTCAAACCAGGGTAGAGAGTAATATCTCCTTTCCTCCACTCTACTGGAGCCTTGGGTTTGGTAAGCTCACACCTCAGGGTCACTGTCCCACCTTCTTCTGCCTCAGTATTCTGAAGCTCTTGTTTGAAAAGTGCTGGTAGAGCTATAAAATAGAAATACAACTTGCAACATGCTGCAGTTGGGGTTTGGGAAAGAGAAAGCAGGAAGAAAATGGAAACACCAAGAGAGCTTATTTGCAGATGGCTCTAAATCTCAGTGTTCTCAATTCAAAGTACAAAGTCGTTTCCCCAGAGAGATAATAGGAAGATCTGCAGGACAAGAAGAAATCAATTTCAAGAAGTAATACCCTCCACAAAGGTTATTCTAGTTTCATCCAATTTAAGACTGAAAAACAGCAGAATATTTCTCCCACTGCTGAAGAGATATTCCAGAGATCAGCAAGATTTGTAAGCATTCGGATGTCCTCTCAGGCCAGAACACTTGCAGAAGAGATTACAATTACCCTAGCAGTAAGATGCTGAGACAATGCATTTCGTTCTGCATCACACATCCCATTTTCAACCTGATCACTCTACTAGGCTGTACAGGCCAAGCTATTGCACGTGCTTTCCTTACGAGTCACAGCCTTGTCTTCTCAGTAAGTGACAATGAAACAAGTAAAATACAAAATACAGCTTGTTTGTTTGTTTTACCATTGACTGTCAAAGAGGCTGTTGTCTGCTGATCTTCACACACACAGCTATAATCTCCAGCATCCTCCTCATCCAGATCATGGATAATCAGCTTTACAACAGCACCATCTTGACTCATTTTGTACTTTTTGCTTGCTTTGAGCACCTCCTGCCCTTTCTTCCATTCCACCGCAGCAGGTTTGGTCAGCTCACAGTGCAGAATAGCTGTCCCACTTTCTACAGCTTCTAGGTCCTTCAGGTTGGTCTTGAATTCTGGAGGCAGTGCTGAAGAGTAAAAGAATTACCATATAGAGGCTGAATATTTGTTAAAAAATCAGCTAATTGAAGTCCAGTGGGAAAGGATGTACGGCATGGGTCAGTGGAACACAATGGAAACATCTTCGTTGGACATTGCATCAGGGCAAGGAAAGTGAGAAGAACCAGCAGAGCTGAGGAGGACAGATACTAGTAGGCACTGCTTTTCCCATTTCTAACAGTAGGAAGAAGCACATAAGCTACCTCCAAAGGAAAACAAAAGCCCAAGCAAACAGAAAGGGAGTGGGAGGAGACTACGACAATAGAGGCAGGACTAAGGTGTGGAGAACCTTTGTCCCAGGGATTACTTTACCATGCACTGTTAAGGCAGCTGTGGTGGTCTTGTTTCCACAAACACAGGTATACTCTCCAGTGTCCTTCACATCTAAATTGTGAACTACCAGCTTCACAACACAGCCTTCCTGGCTTATGCTGTACTTGCTGCCCGGAGTAAGGATGCGATGGCCCTTCTTCCACTGAACAGAGGCAGAAGCCTTGCTGATCTGACAGTGCAAAGTGGCCATTCCACCTTCTGTTGCTTCTTCGCTGGTCATCTCTTCTTGGAAAAATGGTGGCACAGCTGAAGGATGCAGGCAAAATGTATTACAAACTGAGGGTATCTCCTGGAGTGGGTGGGGGTAGGAAGTGATGGGGTATGGTTGTGAAGGTTATGGAAGGGCAGAGTATTAGCAGCAAAGAGAGGAAAGAGAAACACAGACATCCTAGTGGGAATGCATACATGAGTTCTTTGGGGTTTGTGTTGGCTTCCTAGTAGCATAATGGCACTGTAGCCAACAGAAGTATCCCTGCTTTCTCCCATTTTCCTTATAAGAAGGACCAAGAGCAGCACCTTTGAGCTCCCTAGCTCATTAATGTAATAACAACTCCCACGAATACCATCTTTTCCTACTTATAGAGCAGCCCTGCTGGGCACCAAGTGTTGGCACAACTCCTTCCTTGTTCCTTGAGGCGTCATTGAAAAGGCAAAGCCAGAGCTCACAGATGCCTCTTGACCCCAGAGGAAGTCTCCAGATGCTGAATCCTAAAGTCTGTATTCTTGCCTCAGAACACACTTCACCTGCTCACTTAATTCTATTAACCACTGCAAGTTGTGTCCTCAAAATAGATGTGGTGAACTTCACATACATTCCTCTAATTGACTAGGTGAGATGATGGGATATTCCACCTGTTTCACAAGGTTGGATACCTCAGATCTCGGGCTTCACGACTCCTTTGTGGTGGTGGAGCTAAATGAAAATACTCAGGCTAGAAGTCTTGATTTCACACACTTCTCATCTGCAGCAGCTGACGCATCAGTTTTGGTTGCACAGCAACTGGTTCTTGCACCAACATAAGACCAGAAGAGGTCAAAAAGAACTTATCCTTTCTTGCCTAGAAGATTGGACTTCCAGTGCAAACCTATCTTTTTGCATTAGGATGGTGGCTATGGGCACAAAGACCAACATAAACATCACTCAGCGCAATAATAACATGGCCACATTCAGAGTATGGCTTATTATACCCTACGTTCAAATGGCACAGATTGAGAAAGCCAGAAGGCAGAGGCAAAGAGCAAGCAGAATTGTGCTTCAGGGCAGAAAAAGAAAGATAAATAACAGTGGGTTTATGTGCTATGAAAGGAGAACCAGAAGGAAAAGATGAGAGGATAGCAGGTTTGTGTTTGAGGAAAGGAAAAAACAAAAGGATGGAGAAGAATATAGAGTGGTATTTTCCAGTCAGAGGTCATGAAAGACAGGAAATGCTGTTTCAAACAAATGGAAGGGCAGTTAATAAGGCTGAACAAACAGACGTGGAGAAGTGAACGCCTGCTAGCAGGGGATAGGCATGACTAGTCAGGAAACAGGTCAG
>PPHD01031353.1:0-10090 GCA_002909625.1 Bambusicola thoracicus | reverse complement strand
GCATTCCTATGTAACTACAGGCAACAATCTTACCTACCAAGGACAGAGAGCATGCACAGAGAGGTTGTCAACGAAATCCTGCCTCTGAGTCCAGGCAAAAGGAAAACAGCATAAAAGCCCGTATCTCCTTTATATAGGGATGACCAAATAAACCTCATCAGAAAGCCGCCAGAAACCCATCTCCATGCTCATCTTCAGCATGCACTTGCCACAGGCCTGTAACTGGAGATAACTGGCTCCAGAGCCCTTACCTGTGCTGATGCTCCCATCTGAGCAGCTTGAGCCTGAGCTGCCTGCACTGCTGCTGCTGCTGCATGCTGCTGCTGGACCAGCTGAGCTCTTACCTTGAGTATAAAGAGACAGAACAAAGTAAACGCATTAGGGTATGACATTTCTCTTTCAATTGTACTGACAATACTCATTAAAAAAAGGCTGTTTTGGATACAAGACCAAGATCAGCTTCACATATCTACTGTCCTATATTTATGAACTTTCCTATGAAAGTAAGTTCCCATGCATCTAACATTTGGAACAGCCTTGTCATAGGCTGTGTACCCGTGCTGTGACCTCATGCAACTTGTTCTCTGTACTATAAGGTATTCCTATGACAATACTAGATATTCCAGCTTTCTGGCAAACACACAGATGCTGATCTCTCTCATGCGTACTATTTTAAGCACATACTGATGATCAGCATTTCAAATATTTATACACTCATTGTGACAACTCAGAGGGAAACACACAACATCAAACTACTCATAGATTAACTGGTAGGAACTCAAAAATAGCTGACTAATGCAACAGTTTGAGAAGTTGCAACATTAACAGGATTACTTAGTTTCTAAGATGAAGCAGTAGGATGTTCACAGTACAGCTATCATCTTCAAAGCAGGAACTACGAGCATCTTAAATTTTGGCTAAATCATCTAAACACGGCAGCAGAAGCAAAATCTGCATGCTAAAGAACCAACACTGGCTCCAATCCCATGCACAAGGCATCTCAAAGAGCCTGCTAGTGTTCGAGAGCACTAAACGTGATGGCAGTGACTTCTCTTGAACCAGAATTTTTTTCCTACTTTTCCGTCGAAGAAAAACTGAGGAAATTATTTTTAAAGCATCAGATTAATAAATAGCTTTCATAATTCAAAAATTCCTACTCTTTGTTGATTTAAAAAAATCTTATTTTCTGCTGACCATACTCATAGCAATCTAACTACAGATCTCTTAATAAGCTATTCTTTTCCCTGTGGCGTTATTAACAAAAATCAAAGACTTTTTTTTCCACTTCTCTAGCAGATCATAATGAGCCCACAATAAGCTGGTCACGAGCCCTTACCTGCATTGCTTTTAACTGCTGTGGCGTGAGTGTAACAGGCATAACCTGACCAGGAATTTGTCCCGAGATTGCCTGTGCCTGAGATACCATGGGCTGGGGTTGAGGCTGGGATTGTGGTGGAAGCTGAGATTGCTGTGCCTGAGCAACCTGTTGTTGCTGTTGCTGCTGCTGCATCTGTTGCATCTGCTGTTGCATTACTTGCTGAGGTGGCTGCTGCTGTAGCTGTTGCTGTGGTATTTGTTGCTGCTGCTGCTGCTGTTGTTGCTGCTGTTGTACCTGCATAGCCTGTGCTGCTTGCAGCTGTTGCATTTGGGCAATTCGCTGCAGTTGCTGCTGCTGCTGTTGCTGCTGCATCTGAAAAGCAGGAAAAGCCAGGATGCTAAAGCTTCCAGCAATGCAATAGAAGCCTTATTTTTACAGAGTAAACCAACAGCAAACAGAATCCTAATATGTCAGGCTGCGTTTTCAAGCCTGTACATCCAGCTCTTTTACCCATTCACTTTTCAGAATATCTCAACTCTACACAGTGCACATGACCTGTGGGTTTCACTATCACAAGCTTGCCTAACTATACTAAAATAGTTTTCAAAGGCAAAGTTGAAGTCCATCAACTTCCTCTGTATAAAGGGGCTTAGAAATACTTCTTAAATCCAACCAGGCTACATCAGCAACTCCGTTTACAAGAACTGCAAAGAAGCATGACAGCTGAAGTTTCCTCTTCTGTTTTTCTGCCCAAAGATGATGCATATAAATTCTCAGTACACACTCTTTAAAGTAGCAATGTGCAATTCACAAGTGCTTTTAGTTCTTCCTCATATCTCCATTCTTGTCAGAATGAAACACTGCTTATGAAGAGACAAGCGGTTTTAATTCTCTATTGCTAGAACAGAAGAAAGCAACCAAAAACCTACACGAAAGTCTTTCCTCTGGGATGCAATACATCGTTGCCAAGCTAAACTGAAGTCCCCAAGTGAAACTGTGTTAATAATGGCAAGAGCTGATAATCAGTACTTCCTTGCAGGATAAGCTTCTTATGACTTGTAACTCATCACAGATGAACTCAATTGCCATTTTAGTTATTTTGTCATCACCTGCTGTTGGTTTTGCTGCTGCTGCATCTGCAGTTTCAACATGTGTTGCTGCTGCTGGACGGCTTGCAACTGCTGCTGTTGCTGCTGCTGCTGTTGGGCTGCTGCAGCTGCTGCTGCCTGCTGCTGCTGCACCTGAAACTGTTGTTGCATGGCTGACTGCTGGGCCTGGAACTGCTGCTGCTGCAAAGCCACCTGTTGCTGCTGGAATTGCTGCTGCTGCTGCTGTTGCTGCTGAGCTATCTGCTGAAGCTGAAGTTGGGCTAAAAAGGTGGTAGACTGTACTTAAAAACATGAAACCCAAACAAGACAAGAGACAGTTACGCAGTACAATTTCACAATAATCAAAGATAACTCTGAAGTATGCAGATATTCTTCATGACCAGCATATAATTTTGCATCCTCAAATGGAAAAGGTACATTAACTGCAGAATCAACAACACTCCTTCCCAACTACCTCTACAGCTCGCTGCCTATACTGAGTCAGCAACCAAATCAGAGTATAACAACGCACAGAAGTTGTGTGGCTAAAAGATTTCCTGGAAGGACCACATTGGGATCCACGGAATTCTCTGAGAAGTAAGAGTTCTTAATGAAAACATGCACTGAGGTCACTAATAGGAAGCATGGTAGCCACAAAAAAGATAAGGGGGTTCCCTAAAACAAAGTTCTGAAGTTGACACCTTGGAGGATGGAGGAAGCGTTTGCTCACAGAAGATGACCTTCCCTCACTATGCTAAGAAAGACATTTACCCCAGTAGATACAAGTATTTGAAATCAACTCTTCCAGCAGAAGATACAGCCAGAAGTATGAAACTCCTTCAGCACCTTCTCCTTGCGGAAAAGAGTTATCTACTGAAAGACCAACCCAACAATTTCAGTGACTGAAACACAGTGAACACTTACTCTGCTGAGTAGCTGTTGAGACACCAGGCATACCATGAGGGGCCATTCCTGTGCTTCCAGGAGGCTGTTGCTGTCCTGGAAGACTCATTTGTTGCCCCATTGGGCCAAGGCCACCCATCCCACTCATCGGTGCTCCTTGAGCTCGGGAAGCAATGGTCATTCCAGGCGCCCCTGCTGGGGGACCCCCAGTTAGATTCTGCAGGGCATTCATCGGATCTACAAAGAAAATAGTGACCAATATGCAGCCAGCCACGCAACTGCTTCCCCAGAATTCTGTTTCAGTACCCACTCTCTGATCTACTGGCTTCAAACCATAACTAGAACCATACCCTAACTCTCACTGCAAGACTGCAAGAGGCTTCTGGCAGGTTTTTACCTCTCTGTAAACAGAGTGAAGATTATTTAAAGTGCTTCAGATTTGCAAAGTTCCAAATAGATACTAAATATATCAGACAAGGGAATTCTTAGGCACCTTTGCATGTCTATTCAAGTCAAAACAAGATGCCAGTAAAGTCCCATGAGGATAAATAACTTGTAACCTCAAAAACCAAGAACAAAGTTCCAACTATGGATTCAGTTTACTATGGATTCAATTAAGATCCTCCTCCTGAGGAGCAGTGCTTAAACCAGAGGAAGTACTTTGTAGTGCAGTTCCCCTAGTCCCCATCAGAACATTTTGATTTTATACAGTGAATAAATTCAGTGCTTTTCAAGAGAATTATCACAATCTCAATCCTGGTCATAAGGAAAAGTGAAGTCAAAGAGAGAACAGCAATTCAAAAAGGCAAAACAGAACATGAGGCTCCAAAGTAGTATTGATCAGGTGCAGAATGCAACACACTCTCTTCCTTAAGAATAATTATCAAACAATTTCTAACTGCCTAGTAGAGATGCTGATCAATCCCAGCCATTGCACAGTTAGCCTACAGGGGGATAATAATGATATACTTATTTACTTCATTACTAGGAACATCACATTAAGTTCCTAGTATAACTGCTTTAAGAGTTACCAGAGAGGTAGAAAACACAAGAAGCTATTGTGGTACCTTTTCATCCTCCAGCTAGGAAATTCAACACCATCTCAGTACATAACAGCCCCAGTTTTTGAGTTATTCAATTTAGGAAAGGAAAGGAAAAAAAGGAAAGAAGAAAAAGACCTCTTACCACTGACTGAGGCTTGAGATTTCTTATTGTCTGCAAATAAAAATACATTAATTACATCTGTTAATCTTGTCACATACAGATTTGGCACTTCAGATATACTCTCCTTAAGAAATATATATAAATTTTTAAAAATCATTGTCTACTGTAGTTACACCCATTTCCAAACAATTGATCCATAATCCCAGACAGCTCTATCATAGCTGTAATAAGTAGATTAGGAAGGGGAAAAAAAAAAACCAAAAAATTCATCTTTGTAATCAAATTAAACAAAACACATTACATAAATCAAATCTGGTAATCAGAACACTACATAAACACTGAGAAGCAAGCAAAAAAAAATAGGAAAAATTAAAAGGAAGGTACAAAAGTAGCAATAGTTTCTCAAAGGCTCTTAAACTATGTATGGATGTTGTAAAAGAAATAGTATTTAAAAATTCAGCATGTATTTTACAGGGGAAAATTTTGAAGTAGTTTGTGATGGGTCACATAGAGAACCACACATAAATCCTGAAATCTACTATTATTTCCCATTCCTCTAATAAGCAATCACTGGGAAAAAAGATTACTTACGGATATCTCGAAAATGGATAATAAGCCTGGCCACAAGAGAAAGATATTCCTCCTAAAGGCAAAAAGTATTTTAGCACAGGGTACAGAAACAGATAACCATGACTTTATAGCCCTTTAGTATTCCCCCTCAGCATAATGAATTTTACTTTAAAAGGCCTGTGAGCTTTTCAGAGTAGTTCATTTGCAGGGACTGACCTTCATGAGCTACGCGGGAATGCTGTCACAGAAGGCTGATGGTAAAGAAGGCTCAAAAACACAAAATTAAATGGAAATAATATCCATGACAGCCACATTAATAGGATCACAATACGTGTATTTGATTGTATACCAATACATCCATTCTCCATCCCTTCTAGTCTTTTTCTTAAGTACTGAACTTGCTCATGGGGTATACTGACACACTTTAGTCTTTTGTCATATTTACATTACAAGAGCTATTTTATGCTGTTAATATTACAAAAGCAAGCAAGCTATTATATTTAAAAACTAACATCCAGAAGAAGTGCCAGAAGTGAAAGGACAAACAGCCTTTGCAGCAATTTATGAGCATGCTGCAAACTGCACAAGAGAATCCGCCACAGTGCTGAGATGACACACTGGCACTTCCAGGGTCAGAGAGGCTATTAGCAGGAATAAACTTGTGACATAAGCAACACAAAACTTACAGCATCACAAGATCCACCTCAAACACATCATGTTTGAAGACAGTAACAGCATCCAATTTCTTGTAACAGAACTCCAGGAAAGAAGCTTACGCATTTGGGTAGAGTCTAGAACTGTACATGGTAACCAGATTTCCACAGAGACCACAGCACTTCTCTTTGTCTTACTCCTAATGCAGCCTTTTTGTTGATATCTTAGTGCCTCTCCATCACTAAACTGGTTATATGGATAGTGCTAGGTAAAGAAACTTCTATACAGTTCACTCCATAAGAATTTAATCAAGCACAATCCCATATATGCATTAAATGCTGTAGTCTCAGCAAGTCCCTTGGCCTGAAATCCACTTTGCTGCACCCGTAAGATGCAAAATGATTAGCTTTCCCCCAGTCTAAGAGGAACATACATAAACCCCAAATCTTCACAACTAGGTACTCTGAGCAGGGACCAACTCCTAACATGCATTGGATTTGCTGTTTCTGTGGTTCATTCCAAAATTTTGACATAGCAGTAACTCCTGAAAACAAACAGAGAAGTTTTACCCTTGTTTTGGCCTTCATAAACACATGGCTCTCCATATCTTTGCTGGACTTATTATGGGCAACACCAGCCTTCCTCATTGCTTCATCACTGGAAAAGAAAAAGAAGAAACGAGGCTGGGCATTAACTGAGGACATATTTCCTGCAGTTAGAAAGGTCTGCACAGTACCTTTTTACCCTCTTCTAAACATAGCATAGAAAAATCAGAAGATTGGTAAAATATCTCTGCCTTCAGGCAGTGAGCAGTAACACAGAGTTGGAGCATTGATGAGGACAGAGAATGTGCACAGAAGGGAGGGGACAATCAGCACAACAGCAGCAGATGAAGCAGTAAGATGAGAAGGCCTTACTGGGGAAAACTGGTCATAAAAAGCTTCCCCCCCAACCTTACTGCTCTCTACCATCCAGAATCACACAGCCATCAAACCTCTAGGAAGCTGGACCTAAATCTGCCCTTTGAATGGGAAATTAAAGGGGCAGGATGAAAAGGAAATAAATCCCCCACACAAATGTACTCTGCTGTGGTAGAAAACAATGGGCATTCTCAGTATATCAAAAAGAAGTAAGCAATTCCACTGTAAAAAATGCACTGAGATAAACAAGTCCTAAAATCAGGAGTTCAGACAGGTGAACGGCCCTATTCAAATTCTACAGACATATTTGGTTTTGGAAATGTCTCATTCACTGTAAAACCTGTTCTGTTTTAAAGCAGCCTAGTAGCTGCAGTCTATATTCCACAAACAAGTTACCAGGAAATACTTTCACCTTGTAATTAACAGCTTAGCAACCTATTTCTCAGTACCTGCTCCTGCACAAGCAACTATCCTACACTAAATGCAAGGCAGGGAAAGCTTCAGCCAGCCTAAAATAGATTACTGTTTTCTTCCCCCTGAATTTTGACCACATTCCTTGCGGCAGGGCTGCTGTTTGTATGAGCAGTGGGCTAGCTCAGCTTCCTGAAATAACTCTTAAACCCCTCACACCAGTGAGCAGAGCAGATGCAACAGCCTTAAAATGCAGGAGCTTCAGTTGCCACAACTCACACCCTTACTGTGCAGAGCAGCAGGCTAGTAGTGTGCAGCTATTTCTTTGCAAGGCACAGCAGATCAGTCAGTAAAGCACAGCTACCTGCATAAGCCTCCCTCATGGTAACTTGCTCTTGTGGCCTGATAGACACTACAAAATGGTCTTTAAACATAAAGGTTATTTAAAACAAAGCAGACTCTGAGCGTAAAGCAGAGTAACTACTCTATCATGGGCAAACAAGCCTTAAAATGAACAACTCATAAAGGAACTCTGTTGCAGTGGAAGAAAACGCATCCAGTTCTTCGTTTATGCCTTCCTTTTTCCAATAGTTTCTCTTTCAGAAAGGCTTCCTTCCTCTAAGTCCACGCTACGCTCTGACTCACCATTAACTTGTTAGTCCCATTACAAAACATCTCTTGTTTTGAGAGCACCAAGAACTGAGCAGGCAGAAAGACAAGGTTATGCAAACACAAGTAAAGAAAGTAACACGCAGATAAGTGGCCACCATACAAACACAGCAATCAATGTAGCGTCAGGAACTTAAAAGAAAAAAATCCAAAATAAATAAATAACTTATTTACTCTTACATGTTTATCTATCTACCATTTATATGTGGCACTCCAGAGCATTATGAAGAGCACACCGCTGGCTCACAGGCAGCCTGCTGCCCAGCAGGACACCCAGGTCCTTCTCAGAGCTCATTTGCAGCAGCTCAGCCCCTAATCTGAACCGATGCATGCTGTTATTCCTTCTCAGCTTCCCCAACACCTGGGGTCAGCATCAGCCACACACAGTGCTGCCTTTGGCTATAGAGGAGAAAGCAAAGGACTATCCAGACTCTACACAGGCTTACTTCTAGCTTTATCTTTCTTTCCAGTTTTTCAGTGAGGAAAATCACCTTCCTGTTGCACACAGAAGCAGCCCCTTCATAGCTTCAAAAACTCCAGAAGCCTCCCCTGCCAGGTTATGCCAGCACAGCTTTGTGTGGCTGTGACCAGCAGTACTAAAGAAGAACCCAGTTTAAAATGAGCCATTTTTCCTGAGTTACTTTTTTTTTAAACATAGAGAATGTTCTCTATCAGGTTTGCCATGTGACAACCCAAACATCTGCACCAAAGAGGCAGAAGCTTCCTAGTTCACAGCTGGGTAAAAAAAAGCATTTGTAAAATAACCCTTCACTTTCTACAGTCCCAGAAGGGGAGAAACATCTCGGGTTTCTTTCCCTGAGGTCTCACCTAACAGGCTGGGCCAGAATACAGAATTATGGCTGCTATACAAACTGATTTTGTTAAATATTTCACAGACAGCAGCAAAGCAAATGCTTTCTTCCCCTCACTCGGGGAACTTCAGTTGATCCGTCTCCTCCTTGTTTGCTCCTCAGTCTTTGCCTCCTTTCACATACTTTCCACATTTTTCCACCCTTATTTACATCCTCTTTCATCTCATCTACCTGAACCATTAGCTAAAACCTACGCAACCGTAAGTGTGAATACTTGCATTAAACTTCAAGCAAAGAGCTTGAATGCAGCACTTATGGACTGTCATACAATCTGAGTTACATCCCTCCTCTACACTCAACATGGTTCCTTTTGCCGTAAGCCACAAGCAGGCAGGAGCTAAACACAACCATGTACTGAGACTTACCACCACACAACCCACTTCAGATCTGTCCTTTGGGCAATCCAATTAAGAATACATTAAGGAAAATCATTTCGAAAAGACTCCCAAAGCACTGCTAGGTGCCTCTTCTGGCCTTTGCAGCAAGCAAAGGGGTGCCTTTCAAGCACAAGTATTCACACTCCTGCACCATCGCTGTCTCTTGGTACAACCTGGGGGCAATTGGAGCTGTTCCCCAGCCTCAGCCATCCGAGTGCTGAGGCATTCCTGGAGTCCTATGCGACTGCTTGGGCCTGCAGTCACACAAGAACCTAATATTGGGTGGGGCTTCTTAAGTCAAATGCAGTGTTCTCTCAGATGATGATAACCAAATGGTACACACTGATCATGGGTACATTCACTAAGACACCAACTGCATGCAGCATCCCTGCAACATCTCCTCATATAATGTCATTCTAAATATCTAACTATTTGTATCTATCTATATGTATCTTAACATTCAGAGTTGGAAGGGAGATCCACAGGAAATAACAATAAATTAAGCCTTCCACATTCAGCAGCTATAACGAGGTACCCAATACAAAGTATGCAAATTATTCCATGCTTTTAAGATCAAGTTGAAAATACCTATCACTTACATTGTCACAATGAACTGGAAGACATACGTACACAAAAGCCTGTTATGAACAGCCTTCTCAAAAGCTCAGAACACCTTCTGATGACTCATTTCTTCCAAATAGTACATAAGCTTCACTGGAAGCTTATGGAAGAAAACAGGAACTTGTTACACACAGAGTTCAAGTCTTTTTAGACAATATAGTGCTTCTATTTCTCATTCAGTAAACCTCTCTATTATAAACTCTACTTCTGGGTAGCTTTGCTTTATTTTAAGTACCAACATTAAATTTACTTTCCGATATCTGACACGTAGTAATACACTTTCAAAATTAAAAAAACACAGCCAAACACTGCAATCATTGCACACTTATCCCAGTAGCAAATTTGCTTGCTCTTAACATGAGATAGTGAATGAAAACATAAGTATTACCACAAAGCAGTGAGGAGTGCAAGGAAGATACACTGCTTGCAGAACACAGTCTTTGGGGGAAAAAAAGACTGCATCAATACATTTACAACAAAAAGTACACAGACCATAAAAAAGATGTCTGCGTGTATATATAAA
>PPHD01031352.1:0-10090 GCA_002909625.1 Bambusicola thoracicus | reverse complement strand
TACATTTAAGAGTTCTTTTTCTGTTTGCCAAACTTGTTAACAGCAACACGGAGACATGCACAGCTCTTTAACTAAAGCTTTTTAGAAACAGTGGACACTTATGAAACCTCATAAAATAAGTGGTGTTGGGGTTTTTTATGCTCATTTTCTTGTATTGTTTGATTTTGCTTGTTGTTGTTCTTATTAAATCCCTGCCTACAAGAAGTAGAGAATGTAAGTGGCGGAATATAGCAGATGAGACCATAAGGACAGCAAAATGAGAGCTCACAGGGTAGCAAAAAGGGGTTACTGAGTACCACAGGAACAACTAGAACATGATCTCAGTGTCTGACTTTCAACTGACTGTAGCTTTCCAAGGGAAAGCTGAATTATTGCCAAGGGGGAAAGAAAACTTAAACATCTTTCAAACAAGTAAAGAATACATCCACATACAGGAGGAGCATATGCCTTACAGGTAGGCTTTAAATCTTCAGCATTTTCATTTCGGGCATTTATGGTAGAAAAATCAGCTTTCTACACTCAGTCCTTAACAACAGTATCTTAGAATGAATTTTCCATCCTCTGGTAAAAGAGTGAAATTGTCTGCACAAGCTGTGTGGCCGCATTCACTCCAAAGGTAGTAATTACTGGCTAGATGCTACATAAGAAAGCAAGCTGTGTCTATTCAATGGCATCCCACTATCAGAAGTGATAATTCAGAAGCTGTCAATAGCCTGTCAAGATGACACTGTAGCATAAAAATTGCTTTCATACTTATGAGATAAACAATACTTTCCTACCCAATTTGTGGCAAATGTCTACTATAACAGATATTTCAGCATCTACACACTGTTTCACAGCAGTCAAAAAAGCTGCCTGGAAATAACCACGTTGCTTAATTCTGTTTTAGCTATCAGCAGATTTGTGTGGAGAATCAACTGGTCTGCAGAGAAGACAATCAACTGGCCAGTTTTGTCCCCTAAAATGCCAAATACATTAAAGTTCATGGTTCAGGCATGCCTTCAGCCTCCAACATGATTGTTCTGGAAGACAGGCTGGGCATGAGCTAGCAAGAGGAGAAAGCCATTGGTGGAGCTGTGAGCGATCACAGCAGGGAACATCCAGACAGGCAAGGGCAGCTTGGCTTCCAGCATCTCCTTAAAAATAACCTGCCAGCATACATCTACTAGAGAAGCAGACTGACAGTGGAAAAGCCTCCCTGCTTTTAAAAATCTGAAAAGCTGCAACAACTTGAAGCTATACAAATCATAAAAAAAAGCTCTTGTATGCAGAGTGCGTCAGCAAGGAAAAACAAGAAAAGGAACACTGAGGAAAAATGAACTTCTCAATCAAGGAAATGACTCAACCACTTATACAAAGACATTTTCCAAGGGTCAGATACCTACAGCTAGGAAATTAAAGGGAAGATGAGGTTTTATTTACTGCTGGGTACGCCTCTTCTGACACAGGACCCAAGCTGAATTAAACTATTGCTGTAAATCCAGGGCAATGCCACTGAAATTACATTCCACTGGAGTTACATTCCTCTGAAAGTAAAACCTCCTATTTATTTTTATGGAAGCTACAACAAATACAAAGAGCACAATAACACTATGTGATAGAACAAATTCTCACCTACAAAACACTGTTTTTCAACATAGCTACCACCTTTAGCTATGCGTTTTCACCAGTGATGAAGAAGAGCTTGCCTGCCGCACTCATAAATATCTGCATGAGAGGAGGTGACTCACTGTCACTGTCACCATTGCTGAAACGTACCACCCACTGCCTCACTGTGCTCAAATCCACATCCATGCTTTGGTCTCCAATGCTCAGTAAGTGTCCATGAATGTCAGTGGGTGCCATTTTTTCCACACAGAGAAATTCAATTATACACCTTTGCTTCATACACGCTTCCATGTCTGATACTATTTTGTCAGACTGCCCCTCTGCTGCCATCTGTCACATGGCAGCAAGATGTAATGGAGTACTGATGGGAAGATTCAACCTCCACTTCCATAACGCCACCATCTGCCTCTGATGTTGCGGGCCAACAAAATAAGATAGAAGGCATTACTTTTGGAGCAGCCCTCATACATCAGGGCAACTGAGATCAGGGTCATCCCACAAAATGTTCGCATCAGCCAATTATTTAGTTACTAAAGGGAAAAGGGCTTATATAAAATGGGGTATTTGAGTAGATGTCAGTGGAATCATAAAGTAAGTTAGCAGAAATAGAAATCAGTTTGCATAGATTTACATTCCTTTTTTTGCACTTCATCACTTTAGTCGATATTACTTCCTGTACAAACACACTACAAACCCCTGACCTTCTAAAGACACTAATTATAAAAAACAACTGTCCAGAAAGTTCCTAGAATAGTAGTATGAAGATCAGCATTTTGAAGTAGATATGAGTTTGTTATGGAGATTACTGTATTTCAAAATGATGCAGAATCAGTTCTATCACTTCTTGACCTTCACCTCAACATTTCTGTAACAGTAATTGCTACCATAAAAAAGCAAACATTTACATGAAAAATTGCAGCCTTCCCTGCAGCCTTTTGCACCTTTTAAATTAGTTTTCCTCTTGTGCTTGTTGATTATGCCCATCTTATTGGCTTTGGTCAATTAACATAACCCAGAAAACTTCAGTAACATAACCATCCTTAGCCACATACAAGATATACTTCGTTGATTTTACAAATATAGTTTTAAGTCAAAGCAGGAATCAAGTTCTACTTAAGAAACAGGATCTGAAGGTAAAACATTCTTTCATTCCAAATCTCTTCCTTTCCTGAATAATGAAAATTGTGTTTTTACCTCAGCTGCTGTATTACTGGACAGACAGTGGGTACAGTCAGTGCTCTGAGCCACACCCTCAGCCTGAAATGCTTTCTTTGCATACACGCCCTTTCCGATTTGACATTTCATTTGTTGATTTTAGCTGTTTTGTAGTTACCGAACTTCTGAGGAGAGGAAGAAAACAGCATGCATGCATAAGAAGTCTGTCAATGAGTTCTCTCTTTTCTATTCTGAAGTTCAGAAGCATACATATACTACCCCTTCAAAGCTCTCCAGGGTTTTCATCAGCTGAAGGACAGATTTTTTCTGAGCTGTAGCTGCAGCTTCTGAAACTGTGACTCAGCAACCACACTTTTGGCAAGTGGCTTGGTGCAAGATAAGCTATTCTTCATCTAACAGCTTCCTTACAAGTAGCAGGATGCTCTAATTAAAGTTCACTCATTACCTATGTAAGGACAGATTATTTGCTGTAAACTTGGATAAACTTCATTGGTCTTGCAGTACTCAGAGTAATTAAAATCTCCCACACAATAAGATGTTTGGGCTGTGGAAAATCTATTCTGGCATATCATCATTTATTAAGAAAGAATTTTGCATTTCCATTTCAATAGCTTATTTTCCAGATTATACTGCTCAGACTTTTCCTTGCTGACTTTTTCTACAGTAAGAAGTTTATTTGTTATTTTTTAAATAGACGAAGAAAGATTAGAAGTTTTTCTCAACTTATGCTCAGTACGCTCGAGCTCCGTTAAGTCTGAACTACTCACTATACATCAACCAAGCTATTCTTTACAAAATCTTTAAAATAAACAAAAGTTAGAGCGTGAGATACATTATTTAAGTACAGAATGCTGTTAGTTTTATAGATCAAATGTTCACCTATGCATACAAAGGCCATTTCAGGTTATTTAGCATTTATTTTTTATTATGTAGACATACAGCCTCTACACTGATGTCTGAGGACATACATCATCTAAATTATTTTTCCACCTAATGCTGTTGCAATGGCCATTAAAGTAAGATGACTATGAATGAAAAGAAACTTCTCTAAATTTGACTGGATACGGAACTGTTCAGGCTCATACTACAGCTGATGAGAGAAAAAAAAAATCTCTCTAAAGTGAATGAAGATGGAGTAAATTGAATTAATTGAATAATTTACATATTAGCCATATACAAAATTAAGCTTTTTGTGGACTGTCACTATGGAGACCAATACTGTCCCTGGACTTCATCATGCCTCAGTTCTTGTTCTACAAACTACAGTTCTTCACAACATCTGGGACTGAATTCTTCTTCCTTTTTCAGTGTGTGTACTTAAGATGGTTGCCACTGTATTTTCACTTGAGGTATCAGTCCTGAAAAGTAGAAAGAATTCAAATCATGCAAGTATATGCCAAAGTACCAATGAGATTGATGCTTCAGAAAACTGCTCCAATCTACACATCTCACATATGAAAGGAGAGTCACGTGGAACTAGTCAGTAGATAATACCTGGGAGAAAGGCATGCCTAGGAATCCTACCCATTGCAGACTTGGCTTTGCTCTGGGCTTCCCAGAAGTACCTCCATCTACTCACCAGTAGGTTAATCAGATGAAGAAATAATGACTTTTGCAATGACTCATCTCCCTATTGAGAACAGGTTGAGAGAGTTGTGGCTGTTCAGCCTGGAGAAGGTGCTGGGGAGATCTGATAGTGGCCTTTCAGTATCTAAAGGGGCGCTATAAGAAGGAAGGAGGCAGAGTCCTTAGCGGGGTCTGTGGTGATAGGACAAGGGGAAATTATTTCAAACTATAAGAGGAGAGATTTAGACTGGATATAGAAAAATTTTTTTTACAGTAAGGGTGGTGAAGTGCTGGAACAGGTTGCCCAGAGATTTGTTAGATGCCCCATCCCTGGAGATGTTCAAGGTCAGGCTGGCTGAGGCTCTGAGCAACCTGATCTATGTGTCAGTGTCCCTGACTAATGCAGGGGAATTGGACTAGATGACCCTTAGGGGTCCCTTCCAACTCAAACAGTTCTATGACCCCTTCAAATTACTAAGCAAGGCTCAACCCTCTGTTTGAAAATGTGCCCAGAAGAGCATACTAGAGTTTTTAAGGAAAACTGCCTCGAGCTTCTGTCTCCCAGGTGAAGCCTTTGATCTCTAGGGAGCAGATTAAGCTGATCAACAGCACTTTCCAATGTGCATAAGACAATGAAAGTATTCTAAGTGAAATTTAGTCCTTTCAATGTCAATTAGCTTTTGCTACAATCTTCACACTTCGCTGACTAATATTGTAATATTTTATTTATTTAATTATAAATAACAATGTCTTCTTTGTAGGAAAAAAAGAGGTATGTCATAGAAGTTGAGGTCAGGATTGGCATAAATCAGGCCACCACTTGAAACAGAGAAGGAAAATATTATGCTGGAAATCTAGACTTCTTCTGTGATTTGTGCAGTGACTAGTTCTTACAGCAGAAGAAAGAGCCCTTGGTGTCAGTACAAGGTTCAAAACTCCTACATTTTCCAGTAAAGCTGTTAATGACTGTACTCATTTTGCCCCATAAATCATGAATTCTTGCCTGTCCTCTTCTCTATTTAGCTACCAAAAAGATAAATAAAAAATGTCCACAGCATTGAGCTATTAGGAGGAGGTTAAAGCAAATATGAGTAAAATGAAAAAAAAATTAAATTAAAAACACTGTTTATTTAAGACTTGACACTAAAAACATTGATTGTGTTCCAAAGGACTGCTAATGATTTTTCTGAAAAAATATTTTCTTTGCATTGCCAGTATTACATTGGCAAAATACTGACAAAGAAAGCATCCCAACAAGATGTTGAGTTAGAAGCAACAGTTGCAGAAGATCTACCTTTTTTTTTGTAACTGAAAATAAATGAGATGAATCACAAAACAGATCTGCTAATCTGATTATAGGACAGTTACAATTGCCTCTGTTGATTCATGTTCTCTTGGCTCACCACAACTAATTGTTTGTCTAATCTCACTCTCATTCCCTACTTGTTAGAATCTGTCCATGATAGTAAGGAGTTATCACACCAACAAAGAAAGGAACAGGATTAAGAGAAAACTGAAGAGTCATCTTTCAATTACATGTATTAATTGCAAGTACCATACTCAATCAGTGATTATTTGCTGTGGAAGAACTTCTAGACAGTTTTAGGGCAACAGAACTCACAAGAAAACAAACATTTTCATCTTGCTAGCTTTAGTGAAGTTTAAATGCTTTGTGTGCATGAATTTGTACGGAATGTTGGAGTTAGAGTCCTGAAAAAAACAGTAAAGGAGGTCAGCATAAGCTGTCGAATGCACTGTGACTGAGAAAAACCGGTCTTTAATACACATAAAATAAATCAAGGACAATTAGGTATTTGGTTTGGAATTTCTGAGTGTCATCTCTACATCAGCTGTGTTTCTCCTACTATGAGTTCCATCTCCAGATATTCAAGCTGCATTTGCCTTTCTAGAGGGACATTCTCAGTTGCATCTAAAGTTAATGCCTGAATTTGAAGTCAGTGAACTCTTAGCAACTGCTAAGAGAACGCTCACTGTCAGCCACTAGCAAATTTCAGCCCCAAAAAGATGCGTTATTAAAGACTCAGGAGTGGTCCAAAGAGAAAGTGTTATATTTCATCACAGTTTTAGAAGCATTATATATCACTAATCAACATTAGAAATAAGACTGGAGAGTCCTCTAATTTTAGGAAAGAAAATAAATTCTGCAGTTTTCCTAACTTTATTTCTGACTTTGTTCTGAAGAAAAGCATGAGCTTTCTGAGTTTTTCTAATAGTCTGCTGAAGGAGGAAAAGGAAGAATTAGCATTAGGAAAAATACAAATAGTTCAACTTGCTCCTGTCCAGTCTTCTAAAAGAGTTCTGCATATGAAAATTAATTAGGGTCACCACTTCTGGGACAACTTGAAAGCTTAATTAAATCAAAACAAGATATCCTACTTGGCTTTGCTGAAGACTTTACAAAGAGATGGAGTGGAGGAGACATACAGAAATATCTCAGGGGAAGCAAACTGGTGGTTTTTCACCGGCTGCTTGTACATTCTTCTGAATACTAAACACAGATGAATTTAGGAAAATTGTAAAATGTCAATCTTCTGTGGGGGAAAAAAAAAGAACAATCATTTACTTCACATTGAGAACAGGCTAACAGAACAAGTTTTTATGAGAGTAAATTGATATGGCAAACAGGTGGAAATTAATAATTTACTCTTCTGGTCAAAGCCATCCTCTTACTGAGCAGAGTTAAAAGGCAGGAAGGATAGAGTGGCATACGCTTGAACTCTGGTACAGAGCCAGTTGAACACATTCTGCACTTCACTAATGCAGAAAGCCACTAATTCCCCTGCCCATGACTGTTGTATGGGCCTCAAACATCTGTCTTTTTGTCTAACTGAACATATACACACTGTCTTTGGCTCACCTCCTGCTTCTACTCTCAGAAATTCTTCAATTTAATTTTGGACCCTGAACACAAATTCTTTTAACTTATTTGACGTTAGAACACTCAACAGAAATATAACTTCTTAATTTGTAGCAGCAGAAATAAAATATATTTTTTTCTATTTTTCTTATATCAACTCATCTAGGTATTTGTTGGAATGCTTTTCTGGCATCATGGAAGGAAAACGAAGATACTTCCTGTTTGGACAGTTGTCTACAAATCCTAGTTATTCATCTCTTTTATGTTGGTAGGGTTGTCTCAAAGTAACAGTCTGCCAACACCTCAAAACCAACACACCTTCTATCATGTCAAGGCTCACTTGAGGTGAACAGCAGTGATATCTTGGATTACTTGTAGGTCTCAGAATGGGACAGGACACGCAGTGAGGAGACATCTGGGACAGAGCCAGAAATATATGATAAAGTAAGGCTGAAAACTTGGTAATATATATAAAAGAAAAATTCAAGTTGGAAGTGACCACATCTATTCCAATCTCCTGATCAAAGCAGGCTCTATTATACAAACCAGGTTGCTCAGGGATTTGTTCAGTTGGGTTTTGAATGCCTCCAAGGACAGAGACTCCACAACCTTTCTAAGCAATCTATGCCAGGGCTTAACTTTTCTTATGGCAAAAAAAAAAAAAAAAAAAAAAAGCTTTTCCTTTCCTCAAGTTAGAATCTGCCATGTTCTAGTTTAAAACTACAGTCTTTTGTCCTTCCTGTTGTGTAACTCTATAAAGAGCCTAACTCCATCTTCCCAGTAATCCTTTGTAGATAAGGGAAGGCCACTCTCAGATTCCCCCAGAGTCTTTTCCAGGCTGTAAAAGCCCCAAACCTTCATCCATAATGCAGATATTTTTTTCCTGACCAACCTCATGGTCTCCTGCTCCAGGTTATCAACATCCTTCTCGTAAGGCAGGGGCATAGCGGGACACATTCTTCCAGACATGGTCTAACAAATGCAACTCAGTATTTCATTACACCTTCCTTGTTGCCAGCATACTCTCCCAAGTAACATATAGTTCATTGAAGGCAGTGCACAAAGCAGGATTAAGAAGACTGTGACAGTTAGTGAGAGTTTTCAGATTGAGCTGCTCACCCAGACAGGTGCCCAAAAGATGGAGGGCTTCCAACTGAATTCACGTTACTTTGCATTCTAAATGCCTCCATCTTTGTGAAACTGGCATAGCATCAGATTTCCTGTCAGGCAGAGCATGTGATATCCAAATCAGGCATCAAAAAAATCAGCTCAGTTATTCTGAATGGGGCTGGCACTGATATTGGTTTCCAGATGGTTTTCTGTTGTGTGTTTCTATTGCATAAGGGAATGCAGCAAAATCAGAATTGAAAGCCTTTCCCAGAGAGAGGCAAGAAATCAGGGAAACTGAAGCAAAAATGAAAAGACTAAGGCACTAATCAGTAAATTAAGTAATTTCCTGTGTCACTGTTTTCTCAAGTAAGAAAAAAAGCTGTGAAAGCTCTCACTTTCGTGCCAAACAACTCAGCATTTGACTCTGTGGTCCACAGTAGCCTTGACTGGCATTTTCCAGTCTCATTTATACAGCTAGATGCAAAGCAGCCAATTACCATGCTTATTTATAACTTTATTAACAAACATGATCTTTGAAAGGACAGATGTTGTTTATCATCCCCTTGGATTTCAACCATCTCCATATTGGTGTCTGTACTCCGTGCTTTACCAAGTCTGACTTCTTTTACACTTTATCTGCTTTTGATATTTCATTTATCAAACTGCTCGGTGCTTGTACTAAGGACTGTTTAAACCAAATTCATTGATAAATATCATTAAAAGTCAATGGGAAAATTAAATCAAAGAATTTAACCCCTGTAGTAATTCTGGCTTCCAAAAGAATGGCTGATGGGCACATTCTTAAAATAGTAGGGACACAGAAGTGCTGAATTCACCCACCTTTACCTATTTTATTAAGTTCCATTTACTTATTGCATTAGAGCCCAATTGTTATATAGCAAAAGAAAACTCAAATACAATAGAGGATAATGTCATATCAATGAACTGAACTATAGAGCAATATTAAATCAAATGCCACTTTTACTCTAAAGTTGTGGCTCTGTACATCACTGTACTGCATAGCTCCAGTAGATTACAGCATTCAGTCATGTGTTTAATTTTTGTAGTTGCATGCTTAAAAGCACATACATAAGCACTCTGTACAGCTGAGGCCATAATTGCTCATTTGTCCATATTTTCAAGTTTGGTCTTTCAGAATAGCAGTCATGAGCTTAAGAGCACCAAGAGACAACAGGTCCAAATATGCAACTTTATATTCTTAATTCTGAAAAGTCCTGAGTAGTTTTGAGTTCTACAGGTACTGGGGAGAGCTGAAGTTACTTAATGACTTAAAGGATCAAGCCCTACTAAAACTGTAGCAATTTGCAAGCTTTCATCAGAAGTTTCTGCCATTAATAAACTCTGAGGAAATGTTATTTACTAACAGTAGTCCATTCCCTGTGTTTGAAAGCCTGTAGCAGTCTGGTATGCTGATATATATGCAGCTGTGGCCCAGAGTTCAAATACTCTGAGAAGACCAAAGGCCAAGGCATGAAAAACAGGATTCACCTTGTTACTCATACCATCCTGCTAATGGGCAATCAGAGGAGGTGAGCCTGAAGCTCCTTGCTGCTGCTGAGCAACAATAGCTGGGGTGGACGGACGAGCTGGGACAGAACAGCACAGAAACCCCTGACCCCACTGCTTCTTCAGCCTAGACTTCTTGGCCTTGAAGCCAGGTCATGGTTTCCTCACTCTTTATCAACCTGCCTTTTTCCTTCCATCTTACTGACACAGAATTCAAGCTAATAA
>PPHD01031351.1:0-10090 GCA_002909625.1 Bambusicola thoracicus | reverse complement strand
AAAAAAAAAAAAAAACAGTGCTGAAATCAAAATCCCATCTACATTAGATGGTAGTCTGGGGTGCTCAGGTATTTGCAATTTATCTCTGAAAGAAAGTAAGTGTAGAAAACCAGAGATTATCTTATAGAATGAAATTTGTGCAGACTATACTTCCTTCTCTCTTCCTAATGCTGCTGGAGAAACAAAAGGTTATTTTAGTATTTCAGTTGCATGCAGATTATACAGCTAAAACCCTGTTCTGGCAAAAAATCTTGCAGTTTTATGCTGTTATTTACATTATTATTCCTTTTCAATCTTGATAATCCTTTTGCATGTGTAAGATTCAACAGAAAGCAGCAGCTGAAAGGCAACTAATCAACTACTCAGCTCAACTACTAACCATTTATTTACTTTTCACTCAGCTATCAGCCCTAACTAAATCATGAGTGAATGAATTGTAGTCTGCCACCAACATTTCTGAATTCTTCCCAACCAGTATTACATATGCATTAGCAATGTACTTGTGCAGAAAGAAAGAGTGGTCCTCCTCTTTCTAGATGGTGGCTCAAGGTGTTAGGACTGGAATTCTTCTCCAGTATTAGTTGTCTTTTTCATTATTAGCTGCATAAGACTTGAAAGGCTACCAGCTCTCTCTGCAGTAAACAGAATGAAAAAGATACCTTCAGCAGGCAGCTCAGCCCATCTCTGAGGTACCTCTCTTTAGTTTGCCTGGTTGTCACTTTCTAACAGAGCTTAGCGTGAACTAGACTCCTAGTTGCAGTGAGCCAGTGGTGATGGAAAGAAGACCCTTTACTAAGATGCGGTAGCAAAACTGGGGTGGAGAACTGAAGCTCTTTCCTAAAGTCTCAGTCCATGTGACACTATGAACAGCAAAATTCTCAGTGGATGTAGGTGCCTGGAACTGTTTCCATTTGTTCTGGTAGTAATTAGCATGTTCACATCTACTGATGTATTAATCACTGATGGGTTTATTTTCGATTACATCACTTTTCTCAAAATTCATATCATAGTTTCTTATTATGCAGTTGCTGGAAGAGCAGATTTCCTGTATGTTTTTGCTGTAGGAACCACTGGAGTCCTTTGCTGCCTGCTGTAGAATGGCAAAGTGTACCTGAAAGTGTACATGAAAGTTTAATTTAGGCAGTCAGTGCCATTTCAGGGATCCAAGCCAATAGATGTTTTCATGTCAGTTCTTTTCCAATGGCCTATTCTAGCTGCAGCATTTATTCTTTTATTATGGTCTAAAAGCTTGTGTCTGAAGTGGAATTTAGGGCTGTATTCTGATCCATGGTGTCGTAGGGCAGTGAGCACGCTTCCTTAAAACAAGTAGCTGCTGAACTGGTGCTTCTTGATGGGAGTAAATTCAATCACCTATGCAGTCTATGTCATTACATTCTGGGAATCCCAATGCCTTAAAACTGTGCTGAGAGAATAAAAAGAAAATACTATTGAATTTCGGAGCTTAGTAGAATAGGACTTTTGAAGTGGTTTTGGATAAAGGAGTAACTGAAGTTATGGTCAGTAAAGTAAGTTTTACTGTGTTTTCTGAGATAAACTAACTGCTAGCTGAAAGTTGTAGACCAAGGAAAAATCTCCATGGAAGAGTATATTACAAAATTATGCAATCCCAAAATGTACAAATACAGCAGCCCTGCACAAGCTTCTGTTGTTTGCCTTTGAAGTGTGTGATATTAACTTCTGCTAGAGAAGAAATCAAAGGAAGCAGTCATGCACTTAAAGCATACAGAAGCCATAAGTCAGTGAGCTGAGTGACACACAGAGGAGAGCCCTGCAGGCTGACAGCTTTTCCATGAAATCACAACAGTTCATCGCACACACGTGTAAGGGCTGAATGTTGGAATGGAGAGAATCATCATGAAACTGAAAGGTGACCTTGGCAATAGCTTAGCACGGCATAGTTGGAGTGTTTGAGGAGGGTTTATCGTAGGGGATGTTAAGAGTTCAAGGAGGTCACTGGTGTTCCTTCATAGTTTCTCTGTGGGGAAGTGATTTCTCGGCAGTCTTTTCCTAATTCTTCTTTTGCTAACACAGTTAGAATAACAGAAAAATCAAAGAAGCCCAGTATGGACTTCAGTGAACCCTGTATGTTCCTAAATTTGATCCCCAGCTGTATGGAAGTTTTCCTCTGAGGCCTGAACTGTGACGTGCCATGCTTTCATTAGTGTTTCAGCCTAAGGAAGTAGTTGAGGTTAAATGATCCAAGTTAAGCATTCACCTTTTTTTCCAGAGAAGGATTAACTTTCTTGGCAGCTCCTGAAATCTTGACAGGATCTTTCAGTTCCTGATTTTACAGTGATTGCTTCAGGTTGGTGTCTCTCTTGCTGGCTGCCCATTTGACTTGTTTGTGGAAATAACCCGCTAGGTTTCTGTAGCAGGACCAGAAGGGTGAGTAGATATATAATGTTTGGGATTTTTAAGTCCATAAAAAGTCATTTTTTTCTAAATACACATTTTCCACTTTAGAGCAAAGCAGCCACCTGTGCAGGCACTCTTCAGTGAGGTTGACAATAGCATGGGACTGTGTAGAATATAAAATGTGATTTTTTTTTCCCACCTTAAATGATGCTGAATTAAAACTATTTATATGAACCAGGCTAATTCTGCCTACATAATTCACCTAACTATGGAGACTGCCTATGGAATGGAGTCAGACACTAAGGATGATGGACATGATAATGAACATGGTGTCCATCCTCCCTGTAGCCTGGCTTGCTCTGGGACCAGATAGGGTCTGTGCTACTGGTGCTCCCTAGCCAGCCCCATGCCCTTGTATTCCTCATGCCTTTACCAGTTGTGCTTTTTTGCTGCTCAGCTTGAGCTTTTCTTCCTATCTTCTCTTTTGCTTTTCCCTCAGCATTCAGCTGCCCTGTGAGCTTGTTTCCTGCGTGTTAGCAATTTGCAGTGCGTGTGGCAACTGCTGTCCCTCTTATCAGATCTCTCAGACCCAAGAGCAAAGTTCTGACTTAGTAGTGCTAACATTTCAGAAAGCAATTTCTTATCATGGAAGCGAAATGACTCAGTTGCTGGAGGTCACTGCCTCTTCTGTCACTGGGGAGCAGCTGAAGGAAGGATTCTGCTCTCCTGAATGCTGCTCAGTTAGACCAGGGGGGAGGGATTTCCCTCCTCGGGTGAAGGGACCGCTTTGTTTCAAAGCAGTGTGTTGGACCTGGAAAGTCACAGCATACTCGGTTTTCACTCTCTTTTTACAGCATTTGTTGATATTCTTTGAGATTGTCTTTTCAAAAGACAGATCTGGGAAAAACGTATACTGAATGGGTACCAATAGACAGACATTACAGAGATAATACATCTACTATCAATTAAGTACATTAAGTAAAAGATAAATATGCTAAAAAAAAGTTTAGTGACACTAATGAATCTTGGTTAATCGAAATATTTTACCCTTTACAGTTCTATTTCTGCACTTCAGCTGGTAAAGGATTTTCATGCTGGCCCCAGTGCTGTGACTTTCAAGGAAAACTCTTACTTATGATGCTGAAAGCAGCCAAGTTCTGGTTATACATATGCATTTTTAGCAAGCAATTCTCCATGAATTTACCATGCTATTCGATGCTTTTCTGTGCACCTGCATCTCATGACAGTGTGATCTGTGAATTATCTTGCATTAGCATTATCTTGCCTGTTTTTAAAGCAGGCAGGGCACAAATCTGCACTGAAAGGAGAATGTGTACATTACAATGGGATGCAGCATTCAGTCTGGTATTTGTTTGCCTTCCCTCTTCCTCAGGACATGCTCTCCTCCTCCTCAGCAGGCATTACTAGATAAGTTCAGTTTCATTAGGGCTCTCTCAATTTGGCAGACTCGTGGACACAAGGAGCCTGCTTGATATGTTGACGTCCAAAAGAGTGAATTGTCTAGCTTAAGTCCTGGAGGGTCCCTGCAGTAGTGCGAGTCCAGCAAGCAGCCACTCATCCCTGAACAAATTCTTCCCTATGTGGAAACAGGGCAACTCTCAGCCCCAGCAGTGTCCCTGGGAGGAAGGAAGGCCAGTGTGCTCATTTGTTAACAAGAACTGTAATTAAAACCATTAGGGGATTTCAAAGTCAGGTTGAGTGGGGCCATGGGCAGCCTAATCTAGTGGGTGGCAGCCCTGCCCACATCAGGGGGTTGGAGCTTGATGTTCCTTAAGGTCCCTTCCAATACAAGCCATTCCATGAAATTCAGTGAAGGGGAAACACGGAGATCTTGAACATGCCATGTGGAAACAGAACTTAAGATATGTGTTCTTCCTTCAGTACTGTACTGAATGTGCAGTTACAGAAGTGGAAAGAAAACGAATGGAGGTGAGGAGAGCAATGTCGTCTTATCTTCTGCCAAGGATCCAAGCAACAGAAGGTTCCAGTTCTTGCAAGAGAGCATACTGTCTTGTAAATAATATGTTGCAGTTAGGCTGAGAGTGTACGTACCCTATTTCTGCTACCACATATATTTAGAAACGTAGTGAAATTCTGAGTATTTAGTAGCTCAACCCACTACAGTAAAGCCAAAAATACATGCTTTTGCAATTATTGTTGTTTCATAATCTCCATGAGTTCTCCAGGAGTTCTTCAAATTTGAGCGTGCACAGAAGTGTAGGATCAGCAGGAACCCAGAGATGACATTTCTGGAAGCACATTCAGAATTACTGCTAGTAGAATTCTCAGAGTACTTTCAGCATAACGGGAGTTTTGCTGTCCATGTAACATCCGTGCAGGTGTCTGTTGTAAAGGCGTCAGCAGCAGGGCGCCTGGGCTCCTGGGCGAGCAGCGAGTCACCTGCTGTCACTGTGTAAAGTGCAAACAAGTCGGAGGCTGATGTGTGGGCGGTGGGGCAGGAGATAAGCAGCGGGAGAAAAGGGCAGCATGAGTTGTTTCCTCAGCCCACGCCAAAGCGCTGCCCTTTCCCCTGGTCGCCCAGGTAGTTTCCAAGGAAGGGCACCAGCCTCGTTTGCTTAAGCCTCAAAGCAAGGCTTTGCTTGTGTGGGAGCAGTGGTCACAGAGACGATCTCAGATCACCTGACGTGGCACCAGGGCCACACACAGGCAGGGTGCTGAGCTGGGGCAGGGGCTCAGAGTAAGCGTTGTTGGCTTGGGAATGTGAGTTGTGGCTGCTGGAGATGGGGTTTGGTGCCTGACAGGAACTATTTCATCTGCCCATGCTACTGCGTAACTTTTTTTTTTTTCTCTCTCTCTCTTCCTCTTTATTTTTTACTTCTTAAAAAAGAAAAATGTTTTGCAAGGCCAACGGGAAGCAGACAAAATCTGGAGCAAAGAAGGATTTTATGCGGTTGTCATATTTCTCAGCATCTTTGTCATTCTAGTAACTTGTTTAATGGTAAGTTTTGCTTTTTTATCTCTTCTTTTTTTTTGTGCTGTTCTTTGCTTCATACTTTCCTCAGTGTGAAGGGTAGAGTCACATTCTTTATCCGGGACGTGTTTCCTCAGAGCTGTTAAAAACTAAGCTCTCCTCATGCCGTGAAGCCAAAGTTTGAAGAAATACATTTCTTGAGATGTTTTTAGTCCGGCTGAAGAATGCTTCTAGGAGGAAGCTGAAGAAGTAAATCGCAGTCTCTAAGCCTGCAGAGTGATTCTGGAGTGATGTGAATGATAACTTCTCAACCTTCTTACTAAGGTCCCATGGTGCATAAACATATGGGTTTACTGAATCCCGTGGAAATTCTCAGCATTCACGAATTCATAGTACCTTAGAATCATCTTAATTATTTTACTTGCAAACACGTTTAATGTTTAATTTAATCTAGGCAGATTTCCCACTTACAACCTTAAGATAGAACATTTTATCTGAAGATTTAAATGTTCAAATTTATAACAAAATATTACTCAAACCTACAAAGTCTCCCACAAAAATAGTTCTTTTTCATAACTTCTACTTCCTAGTCATCTTCATTTCTCTATGCCATCTCACTCCAAGATAGCAAGGTAGCCCTAGAAGTACTTACTTTTACTCCAGATTTTTACTTTGGAGATATAGAATGCAAGATGCTTTTTGGTAGAAGGTAGAAGCAGAAAACTTAGCTGCATGTGCTGGTGACTTGTAAGCGTCCTTTAAAGCATGAAGTAGGAAGGAATGTGTTAGACATGGAGACCAACACTCAGCTCCTGCTGCCCTCAGCAGTGGGAACAACCAGGGCTTGGCTTGTTTCTGCTGGGAACATTGTGTATCATTTGTAAACCACACTGAGTATGGTATTAAAGTAGGAATAACAGCTTCAGTGTTCCTATGTGTAAAATAGAACTCCATTATTTGCTTTACATGGAGAAATTATTGAGCTATCACTAAATAGTGCCATATTTGGCAGTGGGTTAAATTGTTAGTTATTACTATGTCTTATTGATTTATCAAAACAGGCAAAATTAGTGTGTTTGCATATCCTTTTTTTTTTTTTCCTTTTCTCTTTCTAATATAACCTCTATGTATAACTGTTTTGAATGGTCTGGAAGTATCATTTTCAATTTATGAAATGCTTTGGTTGTTATAAAGAGACTTTCTAAATGATGTGGTTCTTTCCACTTCAAAAAAAAAAATCAGAAAGTAGGGTTATTTTTTCATTTAAAATATTGAAAGAGATGAATTTTGTCTTTCAACAAATATGGGAGTCTAAGTTTTTATTACTGGCTCCAGTGTCTTATAAATTATGAACAGTTATTTGATGCTCTGAGGAGATTGTTATTTAAATTAGGAATATTTTTCAACTTCATGATTGTATTTTGGAATTCCTTCAGAAAGAATACTGAATAACAAAAAAGACCAACAGTGCAATATCCAATATTCAATATTTTTCATTTGTTTTTAAGGTCACAAGTTTCAGGATTCATAAACTGGTTCAGGCCTTTTGAAAGCAATTAAAATGCAGGATATCTACATCTAACTAATATCAACCCACCAACTCCAGCATTTTTTTTTTTTTTACCAGTTTAAAGATACATAGTTGAATCATACTACAATAGTGTCTAAGCTGACTCAAAAATAGCATTTTTGTGTATAAACTAGTTCTGGACTGCCTGAATTCTTTCATTCTGTTTCTATAAAACCTTTTATAGTGCATTCAAATCAAGGTATTCAAATACCTTCAGTAATAATACCTTATACAGCATGACTAATGCTTTATTTCATCCTTTCCCCAGAGTTAAAGGGGAATTTTTTTGGTTGGCTTTCTTCTAGCATACATACACACATCAGCCTGACTCATGCAGAGATGTGCACACGGCCACACGTGCATGTTGATAAGCACTCATTAGAGAACGCTTTCAATTACAGTGAACCATCTTAATTTCCTTGGTTTTGGTGAGATTTTGCTATTTGGTCCCGGGTGCCCTAAATATCTCTAGGCAGATGAGTTTTTGTATCGCTGATCCACATAACAGTTGCCAAGAACTTCATCCCAGAGACCTACTTCTCTCTTTGTGATTTCCCATTTCTCTCTGGAGATGAAAAATGGAGTTCTGCTGGCAGTTTGAATGGGTAGCTTGGAGGTACTGGCCAAGCTATCACATCAGCTTTCCTTTGTAGAACACTGAGCAGAAATGAAGAGCGATTATCATGGTGTCAACATCTCATCATTCTTCCACATAAGCTGAGTCAAAGAGGACACAGGAAAAAAAAGAGCTAATTTCCCACTGAAGTTGGCTTTGAACCCTATATCTAATACATGAAAAATGAAAAGTTGACCCCCTGTGCGTGTCCTGGAAAATGGTACTTCGTGTTGGTCTGTTGCTCCATGCTTCTTTATGATCTACATAATGAGTCTTCTGGGCTATCAGTACAACAACAGCTCTCCTAGTTAAGACCTTCATATCTCTGTTTCCACCCATACTGACAGATATGATTAAAGTGACTTGAAATAACACAACCTAGTTTACTTTTCAGAGCTTGGCAACTGGATTGACTACTGCCTTTTTGGCCATTGTCATCTTTTTCTTACTTTTATCTGAAATTCATTTAAAAAATGACTGGTTCACACCAGTGAGGATCACATGTAGGTTTTTTTCAATGTTTTTTTTTCAACTTCTGCAAGTATTGGCTTTTTTTTTTTTTTTTCCCTAGAATCTTGTAATTAAAAAGTATTAAAAAGTTTAGGAACTAATAATATTTCAGAGTTTTGGAACCCAGGCCCATAATTTCTTGGGATCTCCAGGGAAAAAAACTATGTTTAAGCATATCAGATACAAGAAGGTATGGTTAACATTGTCATGACAGTAAATGTCTTTTCTTTATGTTTGTGGTCTCCAGAAACAAATGAGGCCAAACTGATCACTGGGGTGAAGGGTTAAAATATTTCAAATCCCCATTTTATCTTTCCTGATACCTTTGTCCTTGCTTCATAGCAGGGTTCTTTTTCTGCAAAATTGTGGCCAAGAGAGTTTATCTGTGCAATTTAATTCTAAACTCTTCTGAATGAACAGATGGTTTACGCAGCTAAGTCTTGTTTAATGGGCATATTGCTAATGACATTAGGTCAGTTCCCAGCTAAACCTCTACTGCTAATCCTTGAAAAAACAAACTCGTCAGATATATCCAGTCTTCACTGAAAAGATTTGGAGTGATAGATCTCTGTGCAGCGCTAACAGAGAAATAGGCATCAAAAATGCAGCAGAAAAATTGCTTTCAGTTTTTATGGCCTTGCAAGCAGAGTAGAAAGTATATGGGTATGTGCAGGCACCTTCAAAGAGCTGTGTGAGCACCTTTCACCCATTTCCGCACACAATACTTATGGTAGTGTGACTGTCACAGAAGATGCACTGGTAATTGTTTGAAGTTTTGTGGCTCTTAGGAGCATTTTGCAAGTGGAACAGCCATAGTTCAGGCCATATTTTTGATGTTCCTCTCAAGAGATGACATCTGTTACACCAGTGTAACATAGGCTCCTTTGGAGTAACAGAACTGAGCACTTGCAACCTGCCAGCCCTTGTCAAGCCCCTGTATGAGAATATCAGCATGGAGCTCAATGGAAGAAGATCAGTACAACTTTATGAAAAGCTTCTGCTGCACATACACACTGTGAGATGTCAATGTCTTGGAAATTATAAAACATGTTTCTGAACAGTCACAGATCCCTACATAGCTTCATAAACTATGCGTCTGTCCAGATTTATTACAGAATAGGTGATGTTTCCATGAGGATACTGAGGAACATCCCTAGGATACTGAGGAGTATTTTGGGGAAGCAGCATCCTACCCTTATAAAAGTGGCCTGGTAAAATTACTCTGCTCAACTATAAGCATCTATTTTAATGCCATTGTCTGCCTTGTGCTAAAATCCTTACGCATTTTTTGACAGTTACTTTATTAATTGTGTTTCCTTCTTCACACAGATTTTTGTGACTATTTTCCATGCTACGTTGTTTGTCCCTGTAATAATACAACTGCTGGTATTACAAATAATTACTGGCTCACAAGAAGAACTGTTAAAATCTCTGCCACCCACATGTACGCTCTGTGGTTTATGTAATGAAAATATTTATCCTGCTGTGAGAAATGCCATGCAACATAACTTGTGGCTTACTTTCTAGGAATCACATTTAGCAATCTTAATGTACTTGTGTTTCCTTACCTTGTTTGCCAGTGAGTCAGTAATGGGCTTTCCTCTCTGTTCCAATAGGTTCTGTATAGATTAAAGGAGAAGATCCAGTTGTCACTGAGACAAGAGAAGGAAAAGAAGCAAGAGATCCACCTCTCACCACTTCCCCTGCAGACATCTCGATCTGAATATAAGACCACCAACAGCATGGTCCAGCCTGAACAGGCTCCAAAGGTTGTCAACGTGGTAGTGGACCCTCAAGGCCAATGTGTTCCTGAGCTCAAACCTCCCCCGTGTGCCAGTCCATCTCCTTTCAGAATGAAATCTGTGGGGCTCCAGGAAAGGTAGGATGGTGCCTAGCACATTCAGAATTTATTCTGTTTTGTTATACTATTTCTGTTGTTTGATTTTACGAGAAAGTTTTTCACACAGAGGGTGGGGACACACTGGAACAGGTTGCCCAAGGAGATTGTGGATGCCCCATCCCTGGAGGCATTCAAGGCCAGGCTGGATGTGGCTCTGGGCAGCCT
>PPHD01031350.1:0-10090 GCA_002909625.1 Bambusicola thoracicus | reverse complement strand
GAATTCCTATTATGCAAAATGTTTTGCAGCACAACTGTTTGCCCAACAAACCCATGATGTTCATCTCTTCCTCATGCCATCCACAAACTGCTTTTATCTTCTTCAGAATTTCAACACAATTTGGTACAAAGACTTTAAAAAATTAGTCTGATCTTTATAAAACTAATATTATTAAACTGTCTGTTTTCAGCTGGTGTCTGTTTGTAGGAAGTACAGGTTCCACTGCATTTCTTCTCTACCCAAGAGAAGAGTGCTAGTTTACAGACAGTTTAACTCTTGTTCTGGAGCTTTAAGCGCTGTGCAGTTTCAATTCCTATTTGGTTTCTAAAGCCAAAACGTGATTGATTTTTGAGTGTGATTACATATCATTATGAGGAATTTCAACACAAGAAATCATCCAACAGCCAGCAGGATTTACTGTCCATGCTGTGTTTAGTACTGCCACAGCTATCCTGCCACCTACAGCTACTTCAGCCCTACGTGAGTGTCTGCCAGAATCCCAGTCTAGAATAATTTGGACAGCATTATGCTTAGGATATGAAGTCACACACTGTGGTATAGTGCTGTGTTGCCAGCTCTTTGTACCTCTGTAATGAATTTCTACACAGAAGAAGGAAATAATTCTTTTCCCTTTGTTATTTTTGACAGATTTGTCCCTCATTTCATCAGTTACTGCTTTCTTCTTCTCCTCCTTGTGGTCATTCTAACCATACAGGAAGTGAAAACAGCTAAAGAGAAAATAGAATTTGTGGCTCCTATAAATGTGCACTGAATCTTGTTAATCTACCTGGCATCTAAAGTTCATTATCTATTGATGGAGAGCATAGGTTTATCAGTAATGCCTTCTTCCATGTCAGAATATCAGATAGTTGGCTTTTAAGATTAGGAAGCACAAAGCTAGGATAACACCATATCATGAAATCTACCTAAACTTTCAGGTACGGATTTGCCTAAATATTTTGCCTTCTATACAGTGAGCAACTCAATGACTGAAAGAGTTCTGCACTCTACCATGTATATAACAAAAGTATAAAATAGAATAGTTAAGCTTAAAATAAACTCAAAGAGAGCAGGCAAGATAAAATGAGGGTGAATAAAGGGTCTCCAAATAAGCTGACCTTGCCACCTGCTTGCTGGCAGAGTGCTGACAGCCATCTGGGTGACTTTGTGCATTGCAATAAATTCTATATTACTCCTTCTAGCTCATCCTAGCTGTTTGTCTTAGTCATCTTTCTCTTAAGCTGCAGGCTTCCAAATGAAGCTATGGGCTTCATTTCTTGCTGAGAAACCATTTTTGTTTCCAAACATTTCTTTGCTGAGTATGCAATTACTCCCCAGGAAAGGAGCATGTTTCTGCTCTGCTCCAGGTGTCTGGCAGTGCTCTTTTAAAGGAATAGTAGTGAACAGAAAAATGCAGAATTTAAACAAAGATCCCCTTTTCATTTAGATTTACATATCAGCCTTTTGAGGGGACTCCCCAGAAAGGGTACCTTGCAGGGTACCTTTATATCTATGAGTTAAGACGACCTGTGATTCCCTCACAGGCAGCATGCACAGTGCCAGCTACCTGCAGCAAACCTTTGGTTCAGTCCCATTAAGGGTACAAGAGAGTCAACAGGACAGCATAATAGGAATGCAATACAGGAAATGACAGATTACAGAGTAGCTGGAAACAAACATAATTTTTCATACCCCTGCCTTATCTCTGTCTTTCCTGCTATTGAGAAATGCATCCTGGAAATGTTTAATGCTTGGGAGAGATGAACAGCATTTTACAAAACAATAGAAAATTCAGTACCCAAATACACAAGTGAACATTGATTTCCCTTCTGAAGTCCCCGCAATGATTTATACCTGTGTGATTCAAGGTACACATGCTCAGCATGTGGTACAGGTACAGGGCTGAAACCAAGGGCACGCATACTCAGTGCTGCATCTGGTTCACTGACTTGAGTTCAGAGGAAAAACACTTCTGTTTTTCGATTCAGTGCTGAATAACGTTTATGAAGACCCTAAATTACACAAGAGGGAAAGAACGGGAAGGATAGATGAGGAAATCTTTCAGTTCTGCTTCTGGGAAGTGGCACCAAGTTTGAACTGTGGCAAAAAGTAGGTCTGGAAAGGCCTTTGCTGGGAATGGTGGGCCTAAACGTGCGAGGTTTTCCACCATGACCATCTGCATCATGCCTTCACATTCAGCACTTATTCTCTATAAACAGCCTATGAAATAATAGGGCTACATCAAAATTCCCACTGCAGTGAAAATATTAGCAGCACAGTCATGCTGCATGTGGAAACACGTGGTAAAAGGTCAACGCAGAAGGTATAGAAGTCTCAATTTAAAACCGAAGCTGTTATTTTAAGGCCTGTAAACACCAGTCCGTGCTTTGACACCTCCTTTTCCAACACCAGAGATTTGCAGACTCTCTTTGCACACAAAGGTCCTCTCAGACCTCACCTATACCATTTGCAGCCCAGCAAGAGCGTAACTAACGCTCGCTTTATTCAGGTGCTGGTGAGCGCCCGGGCAACCTCCAGCCGGCAGAGCTGGAAACTGATGAGGAGGCACGGAACACCCAGCTGAGGACCGAGCGGCCGCCATGATGGCGAGACCCACTCCCAGCCGCCGCCTCAGCGCCTCCCATCAGGCGCAGGGGCGGCACCGCCCGCCTCCATTTCCGAGGCGGCGGCGGGCGGTAGGTGGTGGCCGCGGGCCGGCGCTGCCTGGAGGCGGCGGCGGCGCTCTCGGGGGAGGGAAGGAGGCGGGCGGTGGTGCAACTCCTGTCCGTTTAGGGTATATCGACCTGCCCCGTAGCTGGGATGCGGTGATATGGATGGCAGAAGCACCCTGGCGGCCCTGCGGGGTCTGGCCCGGGGTAGGTAGGCCGCGGGGCACGCTCAGACTGAGCCCGCAGGCTTGTGCTGGCCTGCAGGTGGGCTCTGACGTAAACGAGAAAGCTTTGGTATCTCCAGAGTACAGGAAGCAGTTTTTAGTGTTAAAATAGAGCAGCTTAGAAGAGTAGGGGAATGCTTTTTAACAGAACTTAGAAACGAGCTTATTTTCACTCCTGAATTTAGCTTCTGTTGGCTTTGGTTCGCTATTTCTTCCTCCCCAACCACACAGCTCAACAGTTTGTAGCTTGGGCTTGCTTTACTAAATCATTTGCATTATCAGAGCATTTACTCCAATGGCAGTTAGAATCCAGCTTCCTCTTTCAGAAGCGATGTATAAGCACTAACTCTGATTTCACAGAATCCTTAGGTTTGGAAGGGACCATTAAAAGCCATCTGGTTCAGCTCCCCCACAGCTAACAGGGACATCCACAGCTAGATCACGTTGTCCAGGATAGTTTCTAAATAGTTACCGTGCAAACCTCCAAGGTTATGTTTTTTTGACTGCTTCTTTTGGACAACATAGGTCTATGCTGGCTTCTCTATTTCTTTTAAATAAAACAGCATTCAAAATATCTGGCTGTGTAACTTGTGGGGCCTCACATTAAGTAGGGGCTGTCACCTGGCTTTGGGAGATACCAAGGCCTCAAACCAGTGTGTCAAAAAAACACCTCCAATCTTAAACCTCAATTTTCCTTGCATGTTGCAATACAACAGATAAGAAACAAAACTCTTTGGTTTAGTTAATATGAGAATAATAAAACATTGGAAATCAATAAAACTTTGGCTTGCTAAAGGAAAGACTTGATGGGCATCTAGTTTTGAAAAGCTCGCTGTGCTTTTAGTTTTCATACAGAGCATTTAAAGCTCTGTATGTATCTTTAGTTACCAACGCAATGCTGCGTGCTTAATTTTTGCTGATATTGTTTATATGACAAAAGAAAGTGACGACAGTGCCTTCAAATGGAATACAGGTACTATGGAACAATAGCAGGTAATAAAGAAGAAAAATTGACTCACCTCTTCCAATAACCAGTAACAGTTTGAGAAAAGCACAACCTCTGTCCAGAGAGATGCTTCTCCCTCAGCTGCCAACCCTTAAATGAGAGCGAGGAGGGGTGGATCCTGGCTCCACCCCTTCTGGTCACTCAGGTGTATTGCTTGCACCTGAGCTCCCTGGGTTAGGCACGTCGTCTCACTGGCTGCTCAACCATTGGTTCAGGCTGTGCCCTGGCAATTCCACCACCTTGCTAAAGATGAAGTTAATAAAATAAGGTTCCTACTAAGAGTCAATATTAGAATGTCACTAGCAGAAAACGTTGCTACAGGCTCTGCACTTTCTATAGATCTGGGAATGGATGTTGGCTTACAGTAATTGTCAGATAGATACGGTCAAAGAAATGAACACATTTTGATTTCTAATCGGAGTCTATTGGTGGTTTCTTAAACTTGTGTGCTTCAGCTGATAAAACACTAACTTCTCTCTAGGAATGTGAATGCTGTTGCTAATTGCTTCTGAAAGTGAAATCAAACACCTCCAAATCAATATATACCAGCTTCTGGAAGAATCGTTATCCTGTCCAAATTGTTAAGATTTTGTATTGACTGTGCAGGCTCTCAACTGTTCCCGTCTGTAATAGTTTATAGATCCTGCTAAGCTTGATGGAACGGAGTAGATGCTATCAAGAGCAGCTTCCTTTGTCTGATCTTTTTGGATATTGAAAACAAGAGTACTAGTGACCTTGAAGGCAAAGAAGAGTAACACCTTAACTACTAATAACAGTGAAATTTAAAGTGGTATACTGATTTAGCTTTTGCCTTGCCCTCTGAATCCAAGAGATACTAGAAGACTTGCTGCTTTTATTTTTGCATTCTTTTTAAGACTTGATTAAAGTCTTCAAGTAATTTAGTACACAAGGGCTTTGATGCTGTCTGTTCTTTGGTGCTAGAGACATTATACCTTTTTCAAGCACTTTTTCTGCCATCACTCTCCTGCTTTGTTGGCTAGTCACATTCTTGCCTCTGTTTTAGTGCAGGATGCCCAACTCCTGCAAGATCTCTTTCTCGGCTTTCCAGCAACTCAGTGCTAAACCAACCTTGTCCAAATGTGCATAGTTAATCTCATCTCAGCGTTACTAGGATTGACCTTGTATGGCTACCAACAGAACAAGTCTTGTAAATATAGCTTGAAGAAATTATTTAGTAAGTCTTCAGAGTGAGTGGCAGAAAAGTTCTTCAGAGTCATACAGGAGAATTTGGTTTGTTTTATTTTATAGCAAGGGGTTACGTTTGACAAAATTTCAGACAGTTATGGGAAAGCTAACATTTTTCCTTCTCCATTAGGATCTCAGTACATTGAGAAGCAGCCAGATATATGTCTAGAGCAACTAATTTGTTATACACTAAAAATCCCATTGTGATCCATAGGACATCTAGAATTAGCAGCACATAACTTCCCTCTATTTCCTCTACTCTGCTTCCACTAATGCCAAGTATTCATTTTCTTTTTTTTCATTTGATCCATTTCTTGGATGTGGAAAACCAGTGAAATTCTTGAATGAAGAAAGGCTGACAAACAGTCTCTCTGTCTCTATTTGATTTTGTTTGTTTGTTTGTTTGTAAAATCCTTCTCCTGGCAGAACAAAGTTGTGACAGATAAATAGCACTGAATTGAGCTGCTCTCTATTAATTCTCAGTACTTGTATTTGGAGCTGGAACAAACTATCAAAGATTTTTCAGTTCTCTTTGCATCACTAACTCAGTGAATTCATTAAAGATCTAGCTTAGTGTAATAAAGCTATATAGCTATAAGCACATGGCTGTATTTTTTTCTGTTCCTTATTTAACCTGTGTCTTGTTGACTGAATTAGGCACGATCAATGGTATCTCTTACGTGCTATAGAGAATGCAAGGTTGTGCTATTCTGGGCAGCAGGCATTTATCACAGTTTCAGCTGTGAAACCCTGTATTTCTTTAGGAATTCTTTAAAAGAAAGGCTGCAAGCATTCCACCAGCTTTCCCTGGGATACATCTAAGAATCTCTTAAAGTACTCTGCTATATTGCTGCCCAGCCAAGGGTATTATTAAACAGAGCTGCATTAAAATTCTTAATCTATAGGGCAGAGAATGAGGCAAAGAATTGATGTTTCCTAGACAAGAGAACTGAATTTTTCTTAAACAGTTATGCTCTTCTGTTTGCAGAGATTTGAACCCTTGTGTTTCTGGAACAAGAAAAACTTGACGTTGGGAGAAACACTATGAGGTTTCTCTGTATTTCCCTTTGTTTAACCGTGATTTGCTGGCTAGCTGAAGGTACCTTGTCAAAAACAGACGCAAAAAAAGCTGCTACAAAAAAACTGGAAGAAAAGGTAAGCTAAATAATTGAAATGCTTGTCTTATTTAACATATGCAGTGATATAACTCAACTTTGAGAGATGGTAAGGGTATTCTCATTCTTTCAAAAAAAAAAAAAGTGTTGAAATCAACTGTACATTTCCATTGAAGCTTATTCTCACAAATGAAACTACATGAAATTGTCCTTTCTTTCATCTTTTCTTATTGTCACAAATGCTTCACTCCTTTGACCAATACAACATAGACTTCTGGAGCTTTCAACTCCAATGGAAGCTGCATAAGATTGCTGTAGAAGCAAGAACTTTTTGCCCTCAACTGCATGTAAAAGAGACATACCTCCACCCCTGTGTTGGCAGTTGAGGCAGCAGTAGTGTTGGTCAAGAGTGCCAGGTCATTTACAGAGAGAGGAGAAGACTTTCTCAGTGTTGTCAATGGGGAAGCTGTGTTCTGAAAGAGAAGTTTGAAGAGCTTGCAAGCCAGTGTTTTCTTTGAAGGCAGAAGTCATTCAGAGTCCCATAGCAATTTGAGAAGATGATTCAACATGCTGAAGTCTCTCTTAACTTGCTGAGCGTGTTCTTGTTTCCTTCCTGTTTCCTTTCAAAACTATAAGAAGGCAAAGCAGTGCAGGAGAAAGGGTGTGCATGGAAGTATGTTTACCAGTGCATATACCAAATATATGTACTTCATGTTGCTAAAAGAAAAAAAGGAGACAAGTAATCTATTCAAAATCTTGTCCCTCAAATTATAGGTAATCCTTCATTATGCAGATACATTTCTCATTGTTTGTGTTACTTGCTCAGTGTCTACCAGGAAGAAAATCTAGTATGCTGCTAGAACTACTAGGCGCAAAGGCAATACAGACTGTTGAAACTGGCCTTACCCTGTTTCTCTGTGCTCACCATGCATGCTTTCTTAGTGTGTGGGCTTTATTAGCCTTCTGACTCCCTGCTAAGTCTACCCGTGCTGTTGTAATTCAAGCAGATCTTCCATAAGAAAAGTGTTTGGAACTTTAGCTGTGGCCACAATGCAGTATACTTAGCCTAAAATATGTCCAGTTTAAAAGACTTCTTTGAAGTCCTGGTTAAGAACTCTTCACTAACTTCTGTTGGTTTGGGGGTAGCCAGAAATCAGGGACCAGAGTGCAGAGGAAAATATAAAGGCACTATTTTGAACAGATCTCGACAACTAGTATGAAGGCTGTTGTCAAGTACTGTAGAGTTTGTAGCAACTGAGATGGAGTGGCTGTGTTTACCACGTCACTAAATCGATATCCCACCTAGGATATCTTAATTTATGCAGGGCTAAAATAGTGGGGTATAAACTGGATCTTTAGCTTTATCAATTTTACAGATGATTAGGTGTTGAATTTCTAGTCTGGATTTTCAGGATTGGCCATTAATAGCATTTAAGAGGTGCTTTTTCTTTTTCCCGCTTTTGCATTATTTTCATGTTTCATTGTACTGGACTATGGTTTAGAAAGTGCTAATGTCAAAATGTATCCAATGGCCAGAGGTTGTCCTAGACTCACAGTCTGATGTTAAACATGCAGTTCAGCAGTTTAAAACTAATTGCAGAATTGCTTCTTATGTTATGAACGTATCTGTCATCAGGTGTGGTGAATGATGCTTTTTAATCTTATCACTTGATTTTTTTCTTTTCCTTGCCATCAAAGCAAAGTTACTGATGATTACAAATCGTTTCCCAGCTCTTTCTTATTTTCTTTTTAGATCAAACTCAGAGTTTAATGTTGCTGTTTTCTTTTTGAGGCCTGTTCCTTTGGAAAATAGCTGCCTATAAAAACTGTTGTCTTCTCCCAGACACTGCATTCTGATAAAAACGTGCAGGACCGGGGACTGGTAGTTACAGATCCAAAGGCAAAGGATATTATACTGGAACACAGAAGCTACTGCTCCAAGAAGACGAAAGAAAGACACTTCTCAGGAGATGTTCTGGGATATATTACTCCCGTGAGTTAATAAATCAAATAAAATCGGTGCTTTAAATGAATGTGCAGTGGACTGTACTAATCTGGGCTCTTGCATCCCTGCTTTAAAAATACTTTTATAGTATTTGGAACTTCCAGTCTGCAGTCAAATATTCAGAGGATTATTCAAGAGCTTCCATGAGATTAAGGTGGTCTCAAACTGTTGTTCTCCCACCCATCTGCTGTAGGATATCTAGGTCATACTGTTTTTCTCACCTGTAAAACAGTTGTTTTTTTTTGTCGTTGTTGTTCTTGAATGAGCCATGTGAAGTTGCAGTAAATTCAGATGAGGAATACTACTAACTATCCTTACATTATGCAGCTACCTACTTGAACCTTCTAGGTAAACAGTAAAAATTTTATGCTGCTGTCAAAGTGATATCTTGCTATCCAGTCTTACTGTTCAAAGCATCCTCTCTTGAATAATAAATATTACTTCCTTTTGTTTAGAGAATGCTTCTTGTTTTGTTTTTGCACTGCTCAGAACAGAAATAGGTTCCCTATGAACTTCCAGCTTTCTCAAGTTCTGTTAAACACGAACACCAACGTTGTGCATTCAATTCTCTGTTAAATCTAAATGCTAATTCCTTCAGTTTAGGTGAATTTGCATAAACTGAAGATTGACATTCATGTAGCTATGAGAGTGTTATAAATGCTTTATTATTTAAACCAAAATAAAGCTGCAAAAGGTTTTCTGAAACTAACAGAGATCTAGCAAGTGATTGCCTTTGTGGTAAAGAGCTCTTCTTGATCAAAATCAGAGTGGTCTGTATGTCTTGCTTGTCATCTCTCACTTTTTTTTTTTTATCTCCTTTCTTTTGCAAGTGGAACAGCCACGGCTATGACATTGCTAAAATATTTGGAAATAAATTTACACTGATCTCACCAGTCTGGTTACAAATGAGAAGGAGAGGGAAGGAGAGGTTCCAGTTCACTGGGCTCCACGATGTAGATAAAGGTTTGATTTCCTTTCTATTTGAATGTGTATTACAAATAGGATCCTGTTCCTGTTGCAAACTGATGGGTAGTTAATACATGCACTTGCATTTTTCACACTGCCTCTCATTGTCAAGTAATTTCATCCACTACTTTTAGAAAGTTTTTTTTACACAGTGAACTTTTCTGTTCTCATTTGCTTCCACAAATGCATGTAGTTTCTGTCCAGATAATAAGTAGAAAGACAGCAGGCTATCTATAAAGCCCTCTTTAAAGAAGAAAGAGACCAAGAAACTCTACAGACAGAATAGTCCTTTGTGTTTGCACTGTTCAGTTATTTGTCTGTTTTTACTCCTTCCGCCCTTGCAAAAAACAAACAAACCCCCATGCAAAGAAACTAAAAACCCCTGTGAGAGAGTTTGTTCTGGGAATGAAAAATGAATTTAATCTGAAGAGAATTTTCTCCACTGTCAAGTATCTTGCAGCAGATTCAGAATTCATATAGTATGCTCTTACTAATTAATTTGGTTTTGAACTTGATTGAAACATGTCTGTAAAATGCCATTTTAAAGAACACTAAAGACTGTCTTTACCGTGTTAGTGCCTACTAACAAATTAATTCTAATGCAGTGACTCCTGAGAGGGAGCGGATGGGACACTAGAAGGTACCACCTGAATTTAGAAAAACAACCAGATTTAAAAACCCAGCTAATTTAAAGAAACAAAAAATGATATTCTCCCCAGGACTACACAACTGCTGCTCTCAGTAAGCAGTGGGATGTTTTCCGTGATGAAACAGAAGTGTAAGCAGCAAGGAGGAGGGGCTGGACAAGGACTCTTACAAGATTGTTGTAAATGTGAGTTATGCTATGGTGGAGGCAAATAGCTTAAATTTTTGTGTATCAGAGGCTGTTTCCTCTGCAC
>PPHD01031347.1:0-10092 GCA_002909625.1 Bambusicola thoracicus | reverse complement strand
GAAGAAGGCAGTATGACCTTGAGATCCTTAAGTACTTCTTAAAGGGATTCAACATGCCAGCACTGACCAGAGAAACACAACTCCAACAGCCACAATGTACATTTCCAATCACTTAGGAAAAAAAAACCATAGCATTATTGGAAAGAATATGTGAATTTGATTATAAAAGTTAAGTGATCCTAGAGGGAGAGAGTTTCCCTAGCTCCATGTCACTGCTTTGCTCACATCTAACTCACAAAAAGGCCATCTTTAGCATTTGGATCTTTCATATGAATTAGTCTCTATGTCTGTATACATCCCCAGCATGAAAAAGCATTTCAAGATGATATTTAAAATGCCATGTGGTAAGTCTGGAGCTGATGCTACAATAAACTCTGCCTGCCCCATCAGTTTCCTGCTTTACTTGGAGAGAGAGGAAGAGAAATGAAGTTATCCCATTCTACGCTTGCAGCAAAGTCAATACATTTTTAATACATTCTACTGATGAAGACCTAATGTTTTGTTCACCATGCTCAGCCCTCCTACCAAGCAGGAAGGATTAAGGATGCTGCCACTTACCTGCTAGACTTCCTCCAGCAGCAATTAGACCACAGCATGAAAAACACTCCTCTGAAGAAAGCCAAGCCAGCAAGTCAGTACATCTGCCCCCTCCATGCAAGTCAAATCTCTCGCACGGATTTTAAGTTCCTATTCAGCTGGAACATGCCAGCATCTGGCCTGTACTGCAGGCCAACAGTTGGGTGCTTCCTTCTGAGTCACACGGAATTACAGCTCAATGCAGCACACAATTTTCAGTGAACGGATGTCTTATTACAGCAAGAAAGGTCTGCTCTTTCCATTCCAACTTAATGAAGCCTTATTAGCACATGAAGCTTTGTAAGTCTTGCCAATTCAAGGGCAGCCTTCCCTGCCCTGGGTCAGGGCTTAATGCATGACATCAGTGGGCAGGAGAAGTAGGGAATACAACACAATTATGACAGAACTCATTCACAGAGATGCCTGAGGTGTGCTGCTCTGTCTCAGAGGCATTTTCAACACCTAAAGATCATACATGGAAGCTAGTAGTCTAATTTTGGTTTCTCAACAATAAACAATAGATATCTAAATCAAGAATTTATTCTGGGGAAATCACTTACTGCTAATTGTTGATTCACTAACAGATTGCTTTAAAGCACACTGCTTTTCTCCCCTCTACTAAAAAGCCAGGCATGGTTTCTCCATCTACGTTTAGCTCCAAGCTGCTTGAGTCCCGCATTACCCAGAATAGTGCCTGTCAGATGCTGGGCTGTCCCACAAGGAATGCCTAAATTGATGCTGCCATGCCTACAGTAACATCCCACTAAGTTGATTTTGCTCAATGCGAGAATTGAAAGAGACAAAGGCGGCAAAACAATTTTGTTCTAGATAGCATTGATAACCCCCTCTGAATTGTTAAAAGACAATGGGCACAAGTACTGCCTGCAGGAGTCCTCCCTCAGGCTTCTGCCAAGTTACAAAACCTGTTCCCAGCTTGACTTTCCCTTGGCAAAATATGAAGAGATTCTGTCTAGATAATGAAGGTATCCTTTCCACCCAGAGGGAAGCTGCTGGTTAGGAAGCTGTTTAGACATTCAACTCTCTGAAAGCTGATTGTTGTTTTTAGCACATTCCCTATACCTACAGCTCACGGGGAAACAGCTTTAATAACAACTTTCCAGTCCTCCACCCCCAGAAGTTAACTGGCAACACCCAAACAGCTCATTGAGGGTCTGTAGCGCTGCAGGGGTAACCTTTTCTTCCCAACAGAAGCATCACACATTTATACAGATAAGACTATCTTCAATTACCTGCTTCACGCCAGTAAAATATTCCTTCTCTCTTCCTCACTTCCCCATCCCCGTGCAACTGAACCACAGCCCATAGGAACTCTTACAATCTGGTCTGACTGCTGCCAATGAAAATGAATAAATAAACACACCACAAAGAACTGAAGTTTGCTGGACTGACAGCCCTTATCTCAGGGCACAGCTTGGGGTGCTTAGAGAGAAAACAGAAGCTAACAGAAGGAAAAAATGAAGTGTTCTCCCTGTTCTAGCAGCCACCAACACATTTATCAGCAGAAACATACTCTCAGGGAGAGAGCTTAACAATTTGCGGGTTCGTGTAAATCAAAGCGGTTCCCCTGCTTCTACACAGCAGCAGGGAGCACACTGGCTTCATTACTGGATCCCAGCAGCAAGGCAGAAGCCTACAGTAGCATGAGGGTATGGAAGTGGAACGCTTCAAACCTGTTTCACGTGTTGCAGTCTACGCTAAAGGGTTACAGGAGGATGAAAGTCCAAGCAGATGTTTTCAAAGATAATATTTAGTAAAGTCAGCAGTTCCCTTAAATACAGTAGGAAGGGGAGAGGAGATTCTTCTTGGTTAACTGCTTCAAGCCACAGAGGTCATTTTGTTTTCATTTTAATCTGGAGAATATAAACTGTCCTGCGTGGCCACAAAGTCAACAGCCCACACCCTGGCCGGGAATGCTCTGAACAAGGACAGAGCTCCTTGCTTCCTGCTTCCAGCCACCCCTGGCTCCTGCAGGTACTGTAGGCCGAGGTGTGCACCAGCAGCCTTCCCAGGAACCTTCCAGCCCTGCTCCCAGCACCAGGATCTGCTGGCCTCACAGCAACAGCTTGCTCCTATGTGAATGCCCTGGAGTAGGCACTGCTTTCCCCCATAGCACACACAGCAGACTTCCCGCTCCCAAACCACAATGGGCCCTTTCCAAGATGACGCACTTGCTTTTGGCAGCAGCTTTCCTAAGCTAAGCTGTTCAGGGGGACCTTTGCCATTTTTCCTCTAGACCTTTAGAAGCTGCCAATTCAGACCCTTCAATACAAGATCACATCACAAGCACGCATACATTTTCTAGGATTATGACTAATTTTCTGTTTTCTTCCCCCATTTCATCATCACAGCACTCCTACTTTGCCAGGGAAAAGCGATCTTCGGGGAAGGTCATATGTTCAAGATGTGAAAAAGCAGCAGTTTCAGGCAGTTCAGGTGCACTGAGGACAACGGATCAGGAGTCAGAGGACAGTCTGAGGCACTATGGTTGCACGAGGTGCATGGGGTAAGGCCACATATTTCCTGTGTCACTGCTGCTGGAGAACAGTCTTTAACCTGGATTCTATGCAGTGTGTCTTGGGAAGTGTTAAGTATGTTTGGAATGCTACTGGCTTACTTTTAAATACCATGCTGCAAACTTGCCAAAGGAAAATGAGTTATCCTCATGCACATCAGAAATCTTTCCTTTAACCACTTAGTTTCTGCCTCCTGCCTTACCGAATAATATTCTGAAATTGCTTGCCATGCACACAGCAAAGACTGTGGCACAGAGCAGGACTGTTTTGCCTCACAGCCATACTGCAGGCAGAACTTAACGTATACACTGGTTCAGAGGGTTTAACTTTCTGCTTCAACTGCTGTTTATGTTTCTACTACGCTTTATCCTGATTTTGTGCACCTCCAGTGAGCAGTCAAACTTCAAACACAAACCATAAGAACCCTAAATCCTCATCCTCTTAACTGGCTGATAAGAAAAAATACAGAAAGAAGAACAAAAATCAAGTCCAGAGGACCAGCATGGAGCCTCCTGCACAAGTCCTGGGTTGGAAGGTGCCTTGAAGCCCACCTAGTTCCAAAGCTGTGCTGCAGGCAGGCAGGGCTGCCACCCACTCAATCACACTGTCCAGGGGCCCACCCACAATGCAGAATTTTGAGCTCCCATTCAGAATGAGGTGTGCAAAGAAGCAGGTACAGGGTTGCCAATGGAAAAAAAGGAAAAAAGGTGATATTCAGCACTCTTAACTACGGAAATTGTAGATAAACCTCAGATGTCTTACCATTCTTCATCTTGGTTTGGTGGACAGAGGAAATTTTAAACATAAAGCCCAAACAGCATCTGGCACACTGCAGGTGCTGAGGGCACCTCACTTGCCAACTTCCTCTGTTCCTAATTACCAGCCAAGGAAAATGAACAAGAAAGAAGGCAGAGAGCCTAAGTGTCACTTGCATGCATCCAAGCAGCAGCAGAAAACATGACACCTCAGATCCTTTCCTTCTTACCCTCAGTTGGCTACCATGTAGTTATCTCCCTGAGAACCACAAGACACATCTGTGTATTTTGAAGAAAGTTTCTGTAGAGGGCTTAAATCAGCAAAGTGAGGGGCCCTGATCCTTCAAAGAAAACAAAGCAAAGTGTATTTTCACTGCACACTTTAAAAGTCCTTCGCTACTTCATTCTCAGCTGTATTTAACAGATTTCCAACTCCTACAGCCTAAGCTATTTCATTGCTTATGCATGCTATATGAAAGATTTAAGAACCAGCCAGCCACACTATCCAGATCTTCTAAGTAAATCTGTCCACTGCAGCAGTAAATTCCATCTTGGCAAGCAGGCATCAGAGTAGGCCTCTGAAAAACATACTTTATGTCAGGATCTAATGCATCACCCATCTGACTGCGGGGGACAGGGCAGCAGCAAGGTGCTCCAACCTGTCAACATGCAGTAAGTGAAACACCAGGGCTGCTCAGCCACAAGATGTTTTCTACTTAATTGACTTGCTTTCCCATCCTGTGACAGTAAAGCAAGGCTTGCTTTGGGATCTGGTCACAATTAAAACCTCACCACCCTTCCAAAAGAAGGAAGAAGAGGACACTTACAGGCAGCCCAATTGCTATAAACTTCCAGGCACCAGTAGGAGGAAAAGCAGAGTCATGAAGGGACAGGGTTGAGAGTCAGACAAGTTAATATACACAAAACCTCCAATGCATTGCAAATTTCTGTGCTATTACAAACAGGCTTATAGCGATGAAGTCGTGGCACCGATGAATCACAAGAAACTGGTTAAGGAAATACTGTATCCACTTTATCGATTGGTTTTTTGCAAGCATACTGACACGTTATCTATGGGATCAAGTAGGCACAAGGGAAAGCAGAAGATATATCTCATGCAATCTTCCCCAACCGTTTTTGTTGCTCTTTTTTCTTTTTAGATATGCCTTTATTTGGAAGAGCATTCCCTTTGGAAACTATTGTTTCAGCATTTTTCCCCTGCCGCACTGCATCACAGAGGCAAGGTTTCATACTTTCAGCTTTAATCAGTACAACAGCACATTTACAGAGAACCATATGCACAAAATGTTCCAGAAAGCTTTCCAAAAATAATAAGTCCTAAAAAAGAAACCTCACAGTAAACCGAAATGGCTTCAGGGAAGGAGAAGAAAGAAAAGCCACGCAAAGGCAGAACGTCTTGAAAGCACACTCAAGCCTGAAATGATACGTCTAGTAAGAACAGGATTCTCAAAGAGGCACTGTATTGGTTGGGTCCTTTTATATCCAAGAGGATTTTCTCATTTATGCAGCTGTGTTAATCTGTTTCGGGGAATACACCACACAGCACATGTACGGCAAAGGCTTATTTCATAAACCCTCACTACTAGAGTGTGCTTTTCCCCATCCTTACCGCTTGCTGTGCTCCTATTTCAACCGATGTAGCTAAAAGCATCAGTCTGCCATACACACAGCTGCAATACTGCCAGGCACAGACATTTCAAGAGGACATTCCGTTGGGAATTTCTCTTTCCTAAGCCTTCTATATAACTTCAGTGAATCAATCTGATGTTTACATAATTATACTACAAGATGATTTTTTTTTTTTTTAACATTTGTCTTTTACATTTCTAGTATTACCTTCAGAAAGAAGTACACTTCCTAATTTTGTTAAGAGTCTTTAGAGTTAGTGTAGCATGGTTAGGTTGTGGTCAGACTTGATGATCTGCTAGGTCTTTTCCAACCTGAGCAGTTCTATGATTCTGGTTCTACAGTTTTTGAGATCATAACACAGAACTGCTTCAATAAACTCTCAACGGGTGGAAAAAAAAAGCAGGCCTTCAGTCGTTCTCAGCATCACGGCTCAGGCTGGGAAAAATTAGCTCATTATGCCCCTTTACTTTTCTTCTTGGTAACAGCAAAGCATTAAATATTTTCTATTTAAGATGCACCACTCTAATGCCGTAGATGCACCTGCAATTGCTCCAGACCCTTCCTTGTGACAGAGGTCTATCACAGTGGTATCAGAAACATTTCATTCTGCAGAACCCAGTCACATTTCTCTTTTGACGCCATATAATTTGAAAAGGAAAACTTGATTTTGCATAGTCACTCAAAGCCCCATAGCTCAAACCAGAGGAGGAAAAGGGCAACGCTCGCAGGTCACGCAGCCCTACAGGCTCCCAGCCAAATGCCCTTCACCAACCAGAGCCAATCTGAGCACCCCACTTGCAGCCATCAGGCTCCAGGCAAGGCACCATCAATTAATATCTCAGAAGTTAATGCTCAGGGGCCACAAGAACAGGCTTGGGAAATAGGAGTCCTAACAGCTTCCTTTGTTTTAAGTCATGTACTCACAAAGAACACATGCATCACTAAGCAGAAAGAACCCCACAGCTGTTTCTCTCTAACTGGTCTCCCTCAACAGGCTACACTTAATTTGATTTTCTAACAAGGGATCCATTTTCATTATGCTCCGATGTGAGTAGCACGAGCTAGGCACTAAGAACTGCTGCTAACTGCTTTTTATAGGCAGCAGATACGCACAGAGCAGAGGCCAAGCGTTTGGAGCAGAATATCCAGCACAGGTCACTTTGTAGCAGCATAGCAAACTGACGTCCTATGACCTGCAGGCACAATTCTAAGGTTGAGCAGTAACCATTTGCACCATTACACTGGGGCTGGAGAGAAGGAATAAGCCAGAAAGGAGGAAGAACCCCCAGGACAAAACCTGTCATACACAAATCCCATAAACTGCATTTCAGTGGAAGACCAGTCTGATGCTCCGACTTCTCCCATATGTATAGCAGCAGCAGTTCCCTGTCCTTTCACTCTCCAGACCTCTCATCTGCCCCTTGTACATCAGTGCTGGCTCTGCCTCCAGCACCTGAGCACTGACAGCCTTTGTGGCTACTTCAACTGCAGGGTGACCCTTCCACCAGGCCAGCTGCAGAGCTGCACCCCACGCTGCCACTCCCCCCTCCTCATATAGCCAACCACTCACTCCACAACACCAATCCGAACCTTTCTGGGCCTGCTGGGGAAACCAGGTCCTTGTACTCGCACAGCACCGTGGCTGGTGGCAGAAGCTGGGGAAAGGCACGGAGCTGCTCTGACTCAAGTGAGCAATCGCTCAGGCTCCTTGCTTCTAAATCCAGCTCTATCCTCAATGCACATTAGAACGTTGCAGAGATGATTTACCGTGTGTTAAGATGCTCTCGATCAAAATCCTGCCCCTAAATCAGGGTTCTAAGCAGCCTGATTTCTATGCAGATTGAAAAATGGAGAGCTGTGTGAGGGTGCTTTGCTACAGCCAAAGGCAACAGAGGCTTGCCCAGCTACAGGAAGTCAAATGAAATCAAAGTTGGGAGAAGGGGGAAAAGCCATACAAAGCACGATGGCAAAAGTCAGCACTGGCTTTGGCAGTCCATCTTATGCTTTTGTGCAACAACGTGAAAAGCTAGGAAGTGCTGCACACAGAAAGGAACCCCACTTGTGCCAGCCCTGAGTCAGAAGGCAAGGCATCCAAAAGCTGGAGGACACAGGTTATTGAGCTCCTTGCTTTGCATCTCTGCCTTTTTTCTTGTTGCTGTGTTATGTTTTTGTTATTTAGGCATTTTGCAAGTAACTATGAAGCTCCAGTCACAGCCAAAAGTCCTCAAGCAATTTCCTGTTGCTGGAAGAAAGGCTCCCTCACAGTGAATCGATTAAATATGAGTTACTAAAATTAGTATACAGCAAGCTACCTTAACAGTCACCCACTTCATGCCTGTACCTGTAACGCACTGCTCCAAGCACAGCAAAGATCAGCTGCAAAAGCATACAGAACTAATACACAAAAATCAGTTGAACCGCACAATGAAGGTTTAAAATGCCTTTCCATGGCAGAGGATTTTCACTTCCATTTAATCACTTTCAAGAGGGTTTCTCAAAAGGAATTCACTCGATCCCTTTATTACTGTACTCTTAAGATTAAATTTGTTTCCTCCGCTTTCTGAGCCTGACATGCAATTTAGCTTTCAGAGAATCAGCACTTCTCATCACAACTGTTTGCAGCCTAAGACTTCACTGCAAAACTACAAGCTACATCTATCTGCTCCATCTGCCAGCATTACCAGTTCCCATTTCTTCTAAGGCCAAACGTTTTACATAAAAACCACCCCGCGATACAAGTGTTAGTTCCCATAAATGCTCGGTGTGTGGGGGTAAGCAATCAGATTGATGCACTACCAGAAACTTGCCCTGAAGTCGAAGTCGGTGGTCTGCCATTTGCAGCTGTGGAGGCTTTCAACAGAAGCCCTCAACATCTTTTAAAAGGCCACTTAACAAGCCTCACTTCGCCAAAAAGCTAGCTTCCACGTGCTTTATACACATACTAGAACTGCTTAACTGGGTGATCCAAGCATGACATTTACTAGGTGCAGCAAGACAGCTGCCTCTCAGCAGCAAATTATCTTCTTTGTCTCCCTTTGTGCTTCTGGGTCTCCTTTCCTCATGAAATAGAGCCATTGTTTCACAGGCTGGGTTGGCCCAAAAGAAGGAAGTGGGAGGAGGACAAAAAGAAGCCTGCACTGTGGAAGTAAATAGCTCCATTAAGGCTCCGCAGGATGCTGTAAAGCACATTTTTTAGGAAACCACTCTCCTTACAGCACACTACAAAGCACAATAGCTATCAGAAACTCTTTCTCCAATAGCCACATATCCCCTTCTCCAGCTGTTAGAACAGTGCCGCATCTTCCCTCTCCAGCCCCCCCACCACCTCCAAATCACACTCCTTGCAGAGGCACTTGAAGGTAGACGCTGGGAGCCATTGCAGGGGCTGCTTTACAACACCTCTGCAAATGGAAAAAGATGCCAGTGAAACTATCCGACTCCTGTCAAAGGAGAGACCATCTGCCAGTAAGGACCAAGCCAAACAACTTACTTCAGAGAGTCCAAGGTTAAATTCCATCTTCATTGCCAAGCATGACCATGCTTTATTTACATCAAAGGCACCAAGAGTCTTCACAAGTTCCTTGCAAATAAACAACAAATTCTGAAGAAGTCTAGGGACCAGGGAAGGCATACCATAGAAGGAAATCTTGATGCAATAGGAAAGATGAAACATGGGAACAGGGAAAAGAAGCAGCTATGTGAGGGCCTTGTCATTTCAGAGCATGGTAATGCTCAATCCCCACTGCACACTCCTGAGTGCATATAATGTTCAGCTTCAAGCCAGTCATCAAGAACTGGCAGCATGCAGAGGGATCCCAGCTCACTTCTGCAAGCATCAGCTCAGGCCTACACAAAGTACAAAAGGTTTGAGATTGGTGAATTAGGAACTGTGCTCGTAACACAAAAAACACTACAATAAAAGAAAGATGCACCACGTACAATAGGGCTGCCAAACTTAGCAGAAGTCTCAAAGATGGCAAGGGCACTGGAATAGGGAAAATGCTTGTTACTACCTTAATGTCATCAGTACTAGTAGTGTCCAGTTTGTGAAGTCAGCCAATGTTAAGGGATATATTTTTTTAAATATATATTTATTAAAGAGATTAACCCAAAGTCTGCTATCACCTTCCTTCCAAGAGGCAATTAATTTTCGCTTATTTCAACAAGATTAAAACTCCACTTCTTTTTTCCTTCACTATTATGCCAGGAAAAAAAAGTATGAAGGAAAAAAAAGGGTATGAGGGGAACAAACCAGTCCTGAGGAGCTTCAGAGAAGTGATCAAGACAAGCAACACTTAAGACCTCACCTGAACCACAGGCTGCTTTGTATAGGTGATTGGCACAAGAAACCATTTCTCAAGGGTCAAACCAGAGCTCTAGAATCCTTCTGGGAAGATTCCAGCTAACCACCACAGCTAGGCAACAGTTTGTTGACTTAAGAGATGCCAGGTATATCCCAAGCAACACCACACTCGCTCTACTAACCTACAAGCAGCCAGCACAGTTGAGACAAGCCTGTTATTTTAATAAAATCAAATTGGAGATTTCTCCTGAAATAGAAGCAAAACAAAACACTA
>PPHD01031346.1:0-10092 GCA_002909625.1 Bambusicola thoracicus | reverse complement strand
CTTTATCACAACTGGGAGAAAAGGGAAAAGGAAAAAAGATCACAGTCAAGTCTCTAAAACAGTGTACTTTTCAAAAATGTTAAGGCAGGAACAGCCAGCATATCTTAGTGGCCCAATTCAACTTCCGTAGAGTTACATAAAGTTTGAGGTGGATAGGAACCACTGGAGATCAACAGGCTCAATGACACCCACAGCAGGTTGCTCACAACCATATCTAGGCAGTTTCTGACTACTTCTAAGAGGGGAGACTCTACTGGAACAGGCTGTCCAGAGAGGTTGTGGAGATATCTCCTTCTCTGGAGATACTGAAAACCTCCCTGGATGCTCCCCTGTGTAACCCACTCTGGGGAAACTGCTTTAGCAGGGGGTTGGACTGAATGATTTCAGAAGGTGCCTTCCAACTTGTCAGTCTGTGATCCTAACACTTCTCTGCACAACTTCTGCATGTGTTTGCTCACCCGCACATCACAGAAGTGCTTTCTGATGTTCAGAGGGAATGCCCTGTGTTCCAGACGGTGTTTCTCCTGTGCTCCTCTTTTCAGAGCCCTGAGCACCAAAAGTTAAATTCTTTTACAACCAAGCTTGAAATCATTTGCATAGAAACCCAGTTCTCACAACTGACCAACTTTCATTTTTGAGCCCTGTAACACTGTTATTCAACCAGGGATAACACAAGATTGCTTGATGTGGAAACAATTTTTTTTTCTTTTATCTTATATTGTGCTTCCTCACTCTAGGTTTGTCCAATTCTGTTTCATATATCAAAAAAGACATTAAGGAAATGTCACTTCTAACATTTAAACTACTCAACATTTGTGGCACAGTATGCAAAAAAAAAAAAAAAAAAATTTGACAAAATGCAAAAACCTCTAAGAAGGAGGCAAGCAACAAAGAAGGAACTAATTAACTGGAGAAGGAAGTTCAGAGCTAGACAGATGAGGAGAGTTCATTCCTTTATAACAGAGCAATAATTTTAATTTAAGGTCACAGGAATATTAAGAGCTCAACTGTAAGGAGCAGTAGCACAAACCAGGTGAGAGAGCACCAGGTTGTGACCAAGGACTTCACAGACTCTGCAAGATAAAAATGGACAGGACAGAAACAAACAAGAGGAGGAAACTAACAGACTCCAAGTGTAGGCAATGAGCTCAGCCTAGATAAGAAAACAGAGAAATGTTCTACAAAATTCTTCAAGACAAAAGGCTTACTAAACTCTGCCTAACAAGCAATGTAAATGGTAGTGGAGATCTGGCAGAATTTACTGAAACATAGCAGTGAATGAGGTGACAGCACATATGATATATGGAAACAAGCAATTGTCACTGGAAAATGCAAGATCAGCTTACATAACCTACAGAGTGTATTTATGGGAGTGTAACAGTGCTGATGCAATCACAGAAAATGCTACTTTTCTCAAAATAAAATAAGAAAATAACTGTGGGTCAGATCACAAGAGATTAAATTTCAGCTATGTATAGAATAGAGAAAAAGAAAGTGTCCATAGCTATTTCTTCAACAGATCAACATCACCTCAGAGTCCTAAGGGAATTGGTTGATGTAGTTGCCAAGCCACTCAGCGATACTTGAAAAGTGGCAATCAGGTGAAGTCCCTGGTGACTAGAAAAAAGGTAATATCATACCCATTTCTAAAAATGTTAGAAGGATGAGTCTGAGAACTACCAAACTGTCATCTCTGTGACGCGGAAGATCATGGAACAGATCATCCTGGAAGCTCTGCTAAGGCATATGGATGCAGGAGGTCATATGGGAAAATCAGCATGGTTTCACCAAGGGCAAATCCTGCTTGACAAACTCAGTAGCCTTCTATGATTATTGCACTGCATCAGTGGACAAGAAAAGAGCCACTGATAGCTCAACTTCAGAAAGGCCTTTGACGTGGTACCCCACAACATCCTTTTTGGAGAGATATGAATTTGATGGGTGGACTGCTCAATGGATGAAGAACTGGCTGCAGGATTGAGTCCAGAAAGAGGCGATCATTGGCTCAATGTCTGGATGGAAATCAGTGACGAGAAGTGTCCCCCAGGGGTCGGTGCTGGGGCTGATACTCTTCAATATCTTCATCACTGACATTGACAGTAGGGTCGGGTCCACCCTCAGCAAGTTTGCTGATGATACAAAACTGTGGAGTGAGGTTGACATGACACAACAGAGGGAGAGGATGCTATCCAGGGGGACCTATACAGGCTTGAGCAGTGCACCCAGGTGAACCTCATGAGGTTAAATAAATCCATATGCAAGATCTTGCACTTGGGTTAAGGTAACCCCAATTACCAGTACAAGCTGGGGGACGAAAGGACTGGGCACAGCCCTGCTGAGAAGGACTTGGGAGCACTGGTGGTTGGAAAGCTGGATTTTTTGTATCAGGGAGCCCAGAACCAGATACAGTACTCCACGTGAGGCCTGACCAGGGCAGAGTAGAGGGGGAGTGCAAGTCACCTCCCTTGACCTGCAGGCCACACTCCTTTTAATACACCCCAGAATTCCACTGGTCTTAGTGGTCACCAAGGCACACTGCTGGCTTATGGCCAACCTGTCATTCACCAGGACCCCCAGGTCCTTCTCTGCGCAGCCCCTCTCCAGCAAGTCATGTCCAACCTGTACTGATGCTTGTGGTTATTATTTCCCAGGTGCAAGACTCCACACTTGCACAGTTAAACCTCACCTGGTTTCTTAGTGCTCAGTTCTCCAGTCTGTCTAGGTCTTGCTGAATGGCAGCACAGCCTCTGGCATGTCAGCCACTCCTCCCAGCTTTGTATCATCAGCATAATTCCTGAAGGTGGATACTATCCCCTCATCAAGGTCGTCGATGAAGATACTGAACAAGATCAGACCCAGCATCGACCCCTGGGAAACACCACTAATCACAGGTCTCCAACCAGACTCTGCACCACTGATCACAACCCTCTGAGCTCGGCCAGTCAGCCAGTTCCCATCATCTACACATCTTTCCCACACTTTTTCAGCTTTGTTATGAGGATGTCATGGGAGAGACTATCAATAGCCTTGCTGAAGTCACCCACTGCTCTCCCTCCCCATTTCTCCCTGTCATGGAGAAGATCCCAGGGTACTACAATCAAGACTAAAATCACACATGGGAACATGTTTCCTCCAACTGTCTCACTATTTATTTTTGCTTCTTTGCATACTCCATTCCTTTATTTATCATCCTATTTCAGAGAAGAATACAGATCCATGTTCAAACATGCCTCTTTCAGGATCATCTTAGGAGTCTCAAAAACACTAAGTGAAAGTAACATTAGCAGGGCTAATAAAACAGTTTGTTTGAAGAAGCAACACAGTGTATCTGTTTAGTGTTGACAGACAACAGGGGCTGAAGCTGCATGGTGATACATTTCAATGAAACATGATGGTAATACCTAAATACAGGCTTTTAACTAAGGAACCTCCTCAAGTGCACTAATACTAGCAGTTTTACTGTAGTGCTCTGGGGTATGCAATTAGAGGGATAATACCATTGAAATCAAGTAAGTAGTATGTTTTTCTAACCAACATATTCACAGATCCATTTGCAAAGGCATTGGTTCAAAACCTTGAAAAAAACACTTGAAAGTGCAAGTACATAATTCTGGAAGGTCTACAGAGCAATCAAAGTGACCTCAAAGATCTTTTTGTGTGCAGTCTGAACCAAACAGCTTTCTGCAAAACTGACTTAAACGTCTCAGTGCCCCTATGTATTTTTCATTTTAAGTGCACTATAGCTAAAAAAAACCAGAGATGTTGTACAGAAGATACCGGATATCATATTCCAGCATTCTGCTAGAATGAAGCAACAGTCTGTTCTTGCATCCTGCCTTTAAAGAGAGAAAGAAAACCCTACAATTCAGAGGAAGTTGTGAATAACCTCAGAAACACATGCAGTTACCCAAATAAGTTTTATTTTCCCACCAGTCAAGTTGCTTTAAACTCATGTTGTTATCCACAACACTAAAGATGTCCCAGACAGCAGCTCCTGACAAAGATTATGAGAAAAAAAACACATTTCAGAGAACATAAATTTAAAAACAAAAGGAACATTTTAAGCTTTGAGCAGGGTAAGTAGAAAATTAAGCAACATCCTGCTTTCAAGGTGTGTATTCTGAGACGCTGGTTGCTTTGAATGTTTCTGCAAGATGAGATGAGGCCTTCTCAGAAGGAGCAAGCTTTACGGCTGAACATGAAAGTGAAAGCTGGAACAGTTCATTGGGCTGTGAAAAAGTTGAGATGTAGAAGGTAAGACGAAAGAAGGCACACGACACAGATGAAATTGGCTGCACAAAACATTTCTCCTGATTACACTGACATTACAGTGACGCTGGATTACACTGACAGATTAAATGTATCATAGGATTGAACACACATCTGATATGCAAGTCTGTGTTTTTTATCTACTTTGAGAAACTTTTAAAACAGTAAATACCAGTATATTTGGATGAAAATCTGGCACTGCTTTTAACTTCCAAGTCTTCTGAATCACACAGTACTTGTAGAGGTAGTGTGAGAACAGTTTCCTTACCACCAGTCTGGCTTAAGAGTCTGCTTACACTGATAGTATATGCATCTATAAATGCATGTCACAGAATAATAAAAATCTGTACTTATTCAGAAGCATATGTTTCTCATTAAATCCACTTACTGCAACGGTACACAGAAGAACAAAGGCTGTGCAACACAACAGCACACTGTAAAATGAGCTTATCTCCTCTGTGGTGGAAGGACCTAAGCACCCATGGTGAAACACAAGAAGGCCAGCCCACAGTGATTTTTTTTTTTTTCTCTGAGATGTGTCCTTCAGTACACATCACTTTATAACAAGCAAACTTCTACAACATCCACATCCTTCTTTCTAAATTGGAGAGGTAGGGATTTGAAGGATGGACAGTTGGGTGGATTAACAATTGGTTGGCCGGACACAGCCAAAGGGTTGTGATCAATGGATTTATGTCAGGATGGAGGCTGGTCAGAAGTGGTATGCCCCAAGGCTCAGTTGACATCTTTATCAATGACATAGATGATGGAATCAAGTGCACCCTCAGCAACTTTGCAAACGACACCAAGTTGAGCAGTGCAGTCAATATATTGGAGGGAGAGGAAGCCATCCAGATGGACCTGGACAGGCTGGAGAAGTGGGCCCATGAGAACCTAATGAAGTTCACAAGGGCAAGAGCAAGGTGCTGCACTTGGGCTGCGGCAATCCCAGGTATTTATACAAACTGGGGGAAGATCTCCTTGAGAGCAGCTCTGTGGAAGAAGGACTTGGTGGTCCTGGTGGACAAGAAGCTGGACATGAGCCAGCAGTGTGCACTTGCAGCCCAGAAGGCCAACTTTTTTTGGGTAGCATTAAAAAAGGAGTGGCCAGCAGGGAAAGGGAGGTGATTGTGCCCCTGCACTCACCTCTTGTGAGGGCCCATCTGCAGTACTGTGCCCAGGTCGGGGGTCCCCAGTACAGGAAGGATGCAGAGCTCTTGGAATGGGTCCAGAAGAGGGCCACTAAAATGATCAGAGGGCTGGAACACTTCTCCTGTGAGGAAAGGTTGAGGGAACTGGGCTTGTTTAGCTTGGAGAAAAGAAGGCTCTGGGGAGACCTCACTGCTGCCTTCCAATATTTGAAGAGAACATAAAAGCAGGAGAGGGAGTGGCTGTTTATGAGGGTGGATAGTGACAGGACAAGGGGGAATGGTTCTAGACTAAGACGGGAGGTTTAGATTAGATATTAGAAGGAAGTTTTTCACTCAGAGGGTGATAACACACTGGAACAGATTGCCCAAGGAGATTGCGTATGCCCCATCCCTGGATGCATTCAAGGCCAGGCTGGAAGTGGCTCTGGGCAGCCTGGTCTAGTGGCTGTCAACCCTGCCTATGGCAGGGGGGTTGAAACTAGATGATCTTTGAGGTCCTTTTCAATCCAGGCCATTCTATGATTCTATAAAGATTCTATGAACATCTAAAAGGCTGATTTCAAGCACAAAGTCAATGCTCAGCAAAGTGCTGTTTGTACTTTAAATAATAGAAGCCCCATCTGGAGTACTGTGTCCAGGTCTGGAGCCCCCAGTACAAATAAGACAGAGCTGTTGGAGAGGATCCAGAGGAGGACCACAAAGACGATTAGGGGACTGGAGCACCTCCCCTACGAAGGCAGGCTGAATGAGCAGGGTTTGTTCAGACTAGAGAATGGAAGGCTGTGGGGTGACGTAACTGCAGCCTTTTAGTACCTAAACAGAGCCTATAAACAGGAGGGGAGTCAACTCTTTGAAAAGGTAGATAATAGCAGGACAAGGGGAAATGGTTTTAAGTTGAAGGATGGAAGATTTAGGTTGGGTGTCAGGGGAAAGTTGCTTACTATGAGAGTGGTGAGCTGCTGGAACAAGCTGCCCAGAGAGGCTGTGGATGCCCTGTCCCTGTAGGTGTTCAGGGCCAGGTTGGATGGGGCCCTGGGCAGCCTGGTCTAGTATTAAATGGGGAGGTTGGTGGCCCTGCCTGTGGCAGGGGGCTTGGAGATTCATGATCCTTGAGGTCCTTTCCAACCTGGGCCATTCTGTGATTCTGTATTAAGGATGGCTTTTATTTTCTAAGCAAATGCACATCACCAGCCTAACAGAAATGTATAAAAATGGGTTGTTTCCCTTTTCTCCACTGTCAAAATATATTCTCCACCCTTTCCATGCATCACGATCTACAGATCACTACATGCTGCATTAACATGCCATGTATTTTTCTGGGCAACAGCTTAAGTGTTTCACAAAGCTTGAATCAAGAATTTAATAAGGAGTAAGATTGGAGTTTTTTGTAAACACACAGAATGCACCGTTTTACATTTCAGATTTTTAGGAGTTATATCTAATTTTTAATTGAGATATACAATCCAAAAACTATGCAAACAGCTTTGGCTACATATGGATGTGTTTCAAGGGACTTCCTGGCCACGTTGGTATTTGAGATCTCATCTCCTACAGTTCTACTGCACCAAGGTTGAGATAATGTTGCATTCATTGGTTAGAAATGTGAATGGTCGAATTTCTAATATTTGCATTGACACATAAGGATCAGTCTGGCACTCAAGCAATGAGAAGTGCCAATTCCTACCCATTTTTTCTGAAGTCATCAGATGTTAGATTTTTTTTTTTAAATCCCTAACGATCATCTGTGTGCCCTACTCACACTGGGGCTACTGTAATGTCACTGTAATGCAGCTTCAGTAGTCATACTTGCAAGATGGCTGTCCTTTAAGTTCATTTAGCTTGACCTGGATGTCACACAATGCAATGCTTTTTTCTTGAAGTACTAACCACAATCCTGGTTAATTCCACCTTAAAACAGGCAAGCTTTTTCCTACAGCACTAGACACAATGTATATTCCACAAAAACACAAGAATATTTCTATCTTTCCCCCTTACAATACACTTTCAGAAGTTCTTCTAACAAATTGTTCACTATGTACCTTTTCACACAACAGCCATTTCAAACTCTTGAAAAAGCAATCTGCAGTATGAGTCCTTCACCCTTCAAAGATTTCATCTGAAAATTAACAAAGCAACGAAGGCTGAAATCCTGACTTCAGTTAATATTTAAAAGGACTGGATTTCACCCTGCTTGTCCTAAGAAAATTTCTTTCACCATTGTCCAGCCATACCTCAAGACAGGTAGGGGACATTTAGTCACGATGTCCAGATTTCCAGTTGCTCTTTGACAATGCCAGGTTAGGTCATCTTCATGTTTCTCTCCCTTTTCCCCCTTTAATGTATTTAAAGACATACAAGCCACCATTTCAAAGACTTTGGACAGATCTGAGATTAAGAATACGGAAAGCAAATGTGCAACATCCGTCTAGAACAGACTTTCTTCTGTCTCCAGTAAGCCAGTGGTTAACTCCTCAGCTCTCACTGAGCTTGGGCAAATTGCATTAATTCAAAAAAGCATAACAAAACCACAAAATCTGCACAGCAAATTTAATTATACAAAAAGCAGTGCTAATGTTCATACTTACAGGCTGAGGCTGTTCTGCAATACAGCAGTTGAAACACAACCAGAATTCACTCATTGTTTACAGTTTGAAGTGTGTGCACAGTTGAGAACCAGGACTCGATCTCTATAAAAGTATCCCCAGGTAGCAAGTTCTTCAAATAGATTTAATTGTAATGGTTCTGCTGTGAAAATTCTTCCTCTCTTGAGCTCTTCTCTCAAGACAGTCTCAGGACAAACACGATGTAGTTAAAAAGTTACTATAGAATCTTCTCTCAATAGACTGGTCCCAGCACCAAGGAAATAGTACTTATGCTTCTTTGGTCCCTAGCGTTATGTGAACCTGAAAACAGAAGAACATTATATTAAAAAGAGATAGAATACTGAATTTCATACTCCCAGAGAGCCACCCATACCAGTGATTTTGTGGTAATATCCTGACTACTGAATGAAGAGATGCTAGCAAACAAGTCACATGCTAATTTCTTCAAAAACTACAAGAGATGTCATATATTAGAAATTCAAATGAGTATTAGATTCTAGGTTTTTTTGTTTGTTTGTTTGTTTGTTTTTTAATATAATGAAGCAGTATAATAGATCTGTGTCCAATCTTTTGGCACTCACTGTTCGAACTGTTTCTAGCTTTCTAATGCCGTTTTAGAAAATCACAATTGACTATATACATCCCTTTAACTTAGGGAATTCAGCCTGTTGGCATTTAATTTATTTTCATTGAAAATTTACCCAGTCCATTCAGAGAGCAGGACTGTAACACAGCTGTCAAGCAAAAAACAAGCTTTCCTAAATCCAAACAAAAAAATCTGCAAAAAGAACAAACTTGGTCAAAACAAGATGTTTTTTTTCTTCATTCTGTCTGTTCTACAGCTACATGTACAGTTGACCTCAAAAGTAGGAGATTACTTGTAGAGCCTGAAACTGTTTCCTTAAACGTTCAAAATTCCTCACATGGAACAACTGAGTATCCAGATTCCAGTCACTTCTTAGCTTAAATAATGTTTATTGGCTAATTTCCAACCTGATTTCTTACAGTAAGTGCGCAATAAAAATTTGTCTGAAATTTCACTGAAGTTCTTTGCCTTGCCATTAATCATACATCGGTTTGCAGAGAAATGAAATAGAGAGCATTTTGAAATTTTTAAATATATACGCCTAAAAAATTATAAGCATGGCTGCATCTTCATTCAAATTCATTCAAATTTACTTCGTGCATAGCTATGCATTATTATTTACACGCATTTCCTCACAGTGTGAAGTAGTTTAGGACACCATGGGATGTACAAGGTACATCTATGTGTATATACACACTGTGAGGCAATGTTTAATGGGCATGGATGAGTTGATTCTGTGGTACAGCAGCCCCACTTAGCATCTGTCTATATCAGTTCTCTACACACAGTACAGATAAATCACGAAGTCCCGAATTTACTGCACACAAGCCAAGGTACTGTGCCGTGCAGCCACTATAAGACAGGTACCTTCCAGTCCTGTTGGCTATCCTTCACATGCAGAGAAGCAGCAGCACCTTTTCTGTACTAAGTCAAAAGCCTCCAGGTAGCCTTCCCACTTCTTACTTTCAAGAGACTAACAGTGGCTCTTCAAGAAATAAATACATGCTGTGATAAAACCATCTAAATAAGAAAACACTAGCAAAATTATTTCTAGCTGTGAAAGAGATCTCAGTAGTGGTTAAACTAAGTTTATACACATTTCTCACCTAGTTGTCAGAATAGAAAAAAGAAAGATACTTTACTATGTTTCCTTATCATTAATATCATACAAAGCAAAGCAATTTGAACAGATAAGAAAATAATCCTTCCACACCATCTCTGTTTTGTCAATCTTACTTCAAAAAGAGGCCTTACTATTGTGCTATTGTGACACTTCCACTCTTTAGAAGACCTTTTCTACCTCCAAAATGACCATCTAAAAGCCCCAGGTGTCACAAAGCTGCAACAAAATATGGGAACTATCAACCAAGAATGCAAAGTTTAATAGTATAATACTTAAAATAACTTTAAACATTAAAGGTCTCTAAGGAAGTTCTAATGTCATAATTAGGTAAAGTCACATAATTTTCTCAATTCTTCTAGT
>PPHD01031345.1:0-10092 GCA_002909625.1 Bambusicola thoracicus | reverse complement strand
CACATTTGCCCCCATGTCCCTTCATTAAGCAGAATAGCAGAGTAGGGAGTGATGTGCAGCTTTAAAACCAGATCAGAAGTTTTGATCAGAGAAGTCCACCAAACCCCAACACAACAAAATATATATATATATATATTCCCTGAGCACAGTAAAGCAAGTTAAAAAGAATAATATTCTTGTGGTTGATAATGAAATGCTTTTCATCCTCCCAATTGGAGGATGAAAGCCATGATTCTCCAAATGCAGCTCTGTAGCGGCCTGATGCCGTACCTAACCACAAAGCACCATGAGCTAATACACCACAACTGTTAGAAAATACAGCGTCCGACACATTGGTTTCCTAACCTCACAGTGAAATATTTATGCCATAAAACTTCCTTCTTTTTAAAAAAAGAAGGGCTTTGAAAGATGATATTTAAAATACTAAGCGAACTACAGGGAGTAGGAACATTCAATGGCTGCTTGCTTTCCTTTCGTTTTAGAAAACAGAAATACTTGGTGCTTCTGTAGGATACAGAAAATATTGTGAAGACATAAGGGGATGGTTTTCATTCTAAAGACATTAGAGGATTTTTTTTTTAACACCCATGTTTCTCTGTACCACACTGGCAATTTAACAGCTTGGCATTGCTAGAGGAGCACAGAGCAGCCTCTGGGTAAGGATTCCACCCAGGTAGTGTGGAATTGCAATTTAGAAGTCAATTGTTTGCAAGCCTGAATGGAAGAATGGAGTTAGAGGAAAGGACAGATGACAAACACAATTCATTCACTGGCTGCAAAGACCACTGCCAAGGGTAATGCAGAAAACATTTTCTAGACAAGGTGTACAGGCAGGGGACACCTGCAGGCATCTGGGGAGGAACTTTTTATAAGGGCAGGTAGCGACAGGATGAGGGGAAATGGCTTCAAACTGAAAAAGGGTAGATTTAGACTACATAATAGGGAGAAATTCTTTACTGTGAGGGTGGTGAGACGCTGGAACAGGTTGTCCAGTGAGGTTGTGAATGCTCCTTTCCTGGAAGCATCCAAGGCCAGGCTGGATGGGGCTTTGAGCAACCTGGCCTAGTGGGAGGTGTCCCTGCCTATAGCAGGGGGTTGGAACTAGAGGATCTTATAGGTCCCTTCCAACCCAAACCATTCCGTGATTCTATGATCTCACATGCTTAAATTGAACCCTCAGTCCCTGCCCTGCTCCCACCCCAACCCCAGGTACCGTGTCTCTGCCCACAGCTGCAAAAGCTGGGAAACTGCCCTAAAAATAGGGATTTCAGTAAAAACTTGTTTTTGTTTTTGTTTTTCAGCTCTGTTTTGCTGCATTATGGTGCATCACGTTAGAAATGTGGGCAAGCACTGTTTGGTAGCAAGAGCCGCCTTTTCATTTCCAAAGAATGTCCCCACCAACCACATCCCCATGTAAGGAAAAAGAAGCAATTACTGGTAATGTTGCGACCAGGGGAAGGCAGAGCTGTGCTCTCTGCCAGACCTCACTGCCAGCAGAGCTTGGCCCAATGCTCCAGCTGGTCCCGTCCCATGCCGGTGCCTTGCCTTCAGCTCACTGCACAGCCCAGCATAGCTCATGCTTTGCACAGGACATTTTTTGGCTGAAGGGGAAATGTCTCCCTGACCAACCGGAGTGCACAAAGAGCCTCAGAAGAAAAGGAGAAAAGGAAAGTTTATCTTGGTGTATACAGAATGTGTGCCGCACATCAGCCAGGAGAAGAGAGACGATCAAAAGCTGCTGCCAAAAATCCAAGGCTCGGGAGCACGAAGCAGCTGCTGCAGAGTATGTGGATGAATAAAATATTGGTTAGTCTCCAAGCATGACCCTGCCGACAAGAAAAGGGTGGAATAGTTTTTATTCCACCAATAGTTTTATAATTATGCAGATAAATTCTGCCTTTATAGTGAAGCAATCTCAAATTCCAGAATCGAAGGCAGGGAGGGGGCAGGGAGCAGAAATAAAAAAGGAGAATTTTGTGAGATATAAAGTCTGGACAGAGGAACAAAATTTGGAACTGGGATGCATCTCTTCTAAAAACAAACCCAAACAGTGAACTCTTTGACCCAGGGCCCCATCAGTTCAAGAAGCCTCTCCATTCAAGGAATGTAAACTCCACAATGAGCGGAGCCCGGAGCTCTCCTTTATGGATAGCAGGAAACTTCTTCAAAGGGCCCGTTTATGACCTGGCTTGAGAGCTGGAAATAATTAAGTGTTCTTGTCAAAGGTCAAAGTCATGGGGTGAAATTCCTGGGAACTCCAAACAACTCCGGGTTGAATGGAGCGTTTGGGCTTTTTCTGACCATGGTGAGAAGGCAGCAGGCAGTGTGGGGACAGAAAGAGCCCTGCCCGAGCTATCCTGCCTTCCTGAGTGCTAGTGGGTGCTTTGGGACTCACCTCATTCTCTTGGTGCAAACAACAACAACAAAAAGCGAGGCTGAGCTTAAAAAAATCTGTAAATAGAATCACAGCCAAATAATGTATTTATAGCAGCACCAAATATGAACCAAATGCCAAGATCCTGGCAACACAAGCTAAGATGCCGATTCATTTTCTGCTCCTGATGTAACTCACTGAACACTGTGAATCTGTCACTAGATGAAGACAACAGCACTGCTCCAGGCCTTGGGAACTGCTGTGTTTTGCCGTGCACATTACAGCTGCGACACCATCTACTTTTGCAGCGGTTTGGTGGCACAGCTGAAGCCCTGCACAGCTCCGTGTGCCAGCCAGCAAGCAGAAAGGCAAACAGGTATCAAAACGCTCCACAAAGCCAAAAGCCTCTGGTCATATCTGATATCCCAATTTGGTAGGCATCCCGTTACACAATGAGATGAAGTGAGGCCAAAGTAGAGCTAGTGGTGAGATTTGGGGATAGCTGCGGTTCTGGCACAGGGGGATAGGTCCCTCTCCAGTGCAGATGGCTCCTCTGCCTACACCTCTCCTCACGCTCTCATTCTGCCAGCCTGAAGACAGCCCCGTTCCATCAATAGCTCCTTGTTCATCCCCCTTCCTCCTCCTCATTCAAACTTCTCAACCCAAAGAGCAACTGAAACCATGCTGTGACCTCCTGCATCAACCTCTCGGTCTTTTGTGAACTGAAATTGATTTTCCTTGCATGGGAACATCCAGGATCTACCCCCTGACCTTCAGCCTGAGGTTGTGCACTAGGAGCAAGAGAGAATGTGAAAGTGACATTTGGCTGTCAGTGCTGGTGAGAAATACGAGCCACCCAATGCTAGAAAACAGTCTGTTTCTGTCCAGTGCCTGGAAACAGGGGAATTGCCAGACTCACTTAGACACAGGGGTCAGTATCCCAGCGCTGACACTAGCCAGCACCAGATGCTTCAGAGAAAGGTCTGAGGAGCCTGTGGCTGCCAGACACAGGATAATCCCATCCTTATCTCCTGCTCTGCAGAACAGCACAGTCGGCACGCACACCAGTACAGGCACATACTGGGAACTGTCGGCCTCTGAGCACTCTCCTCCTAGAAATATCACGGTGTCCTGTGAATATGGATCACAGCAGTGTGCCTCTTACCCATGGGCATGACTCTACATAGGAAGGGAATGAATTAGACAAGAGATGCTTTGGGTTCAGCAAATCTATATAGCACTGGGGTTTCCATATGGTACATAGCTAATAAATGAACAGACTGCAGCCAATGAATACGACCCTGTTCACCAGCCCAGAGCCAGGAGTCTGGACAGGAGCTAAAATGCCATCATTTTGACAGAAGAAGAAGGCTGTTGGAATAACTTGCTAACTGGTAGCCTACATTCCCCTAACCTGTGCATACTCTTCATCATGATGCTGTGCCCCTTTTCCACTCCTCCAGGGTCAACTTTTAGGCTCCCAATGACCTCAGTACATAGCCCATGATCTTCAAGTCCCTAAGGAGCATGGAAGGAAGGGAGATGGAAGGAAGGAAGGTGACAGGCAGAGTTTGCACAGGACTTTGTTTGATTCTGGCTGCTCTACAAGGTGTATCCCATACTGAAGATTTTCTCTTTGGTTTCTTATGCCCACACTGAATTGTGTGGAGCAACCACTAATTTTAACTCTGCATGAGTGGCTTGAAAACCTATTCAGTTTCAAACTGGGCTGAAGCTTGTAGATGGGTAGAGGGGCACCCAGATCTTGTCTAGCAGTGCTGTGCAGCCACATCCTGACACACCCTGTGGATCATCCCTCCTCCTTCCACCCCAGCAAATGTTCTTCTCAAAGTGAACATATCCTTCAAAGTTGCACCTCCTTCAGTGATCAGACCTACTCATGTTTGCTCAAGGTAGAGAATCAGAGTGCTCCTACACAGTTGGACTCTCAAAAAGGCATTGAGAGGATAGCAGGGCAGGTTTCTGAGACTAAGTTATCTCACTGTCAAGCTCTGCAAACTGGTGGCTGGGATGAGGTCTTCCATGAGTGGGGGATGCCAGTTGTGCATCTACTTTCCATATATCAGCATGTCTTTGTAGCATTGTTGGTCCTGCAAAGAGAAAAATGGGCTTTCTTTGTGTAAAACTTCATCTGGGTATTTGAGGTAAGGAGTGCTAGAGGTTGTGAAAAGCCGCTGGAAAGGCCACTGGATTTCCTGACCCAATTTATTCCTGGTTTTTGAGTTTATCTGCCATTACATAAATCAGATGCTTATGAAAATGCTGCGCTGCTCAGCACCAGCAGGTCAGAGGAGAGGGGGAGGAGGAGGTTGTGTTGACCTGTTAAAGAATTTTGTTGTTGATGCAGTTCAGGAAAACAGAGATATCAGCACACTTTGTTTAGTTAGTGCCTGCTTCTGAGCCTCAGATGTCTTGCGGAATACGTTTTGTACCAGAAATTAAAATGCATAAAATTGTAGAGAGCTGTAGCATTATAATCCGCATTATCTGATACTGCTGCTGTTTGATAGCTCTTCAAACAAAGCACAAAGCAACCTTGATCTTCCTAATGCTCTTTACTCAGAAAGGGGCCCAACACAAAGGGACTTGTAAGTCTGCCTTCCAAAATCAGTGGGCATGAAAAATAGGATTGCAGTTTCTTGGCAAAAAGAAGTGTTTCCTTGGTTTTAGTGGAGCAGGCTATTTTTAGGTTGTTCTGAAGTATTTTGTGAGGGGCCTCTCTGAATCAGTCCAAAACACAGAAAATCCTCTTCTCTCATCTGGAGAACATTGTTCTCCCTCCTCACAAGATAAGTTGTTGAATAACAAAATAACCTCACGGGCAGCATTTTCTGGTTCCTGAAGTAAAAGTTCTCCCTGCCCTCCCTGTGAGTCCTGGTGGCTGCTCCGTTTGCTGTCAGAAGCATTGCTAAGCAGCTCTGAGGCTGCTGCAGGCATCTGGCTCTGTCAGGATGCTGTTCAAGGTAAAGCCAGGCCTTCTTTCACTGCAAACGGTTTCCTGTGGAAAACCAGGGCTTTGGTTAAGTGAAATCATTCGTTGCACACGTCTAATAGAGAGCAAAGTGCTGACATTTGGGCAAAGAATAACCAAATGTTCCCAGACTCAAAATAGTTCAGCCAAAAGACTGCAAGCTTTGAAAGTTTGCCAAACTCGGCGTCTTTCCATGCAAAATACTAAAAAGAGAAGAAGTGGGGTCTGTTCTAGAGGGACCCTCCACTTTCCTATTTTCTCATCAGATGACCAGGATCACTGTCTCACTGTTAGCCTGGGGTAAAAAGAATTACGTAGGCTGTTCAAAATGAGTACTTTTTTCTGCTTGCACATTCATGATACATTATACTTTGAAAAAGAAGGAAGATCCATGATTGTGGAATTGGTTTTTCTTCACCTAGAAGAAAATAAAGACGACTGCTTCTTTCTGATCCTGAAACGAGTCTATTTACTTGCCTAATGGAAAATGAGATGGCATAAACAAGAAAAAGGGTCTTTGGTCTTTAGTTCTATCCCATTTTAGCAACTTGAATATCTTTCATGCTGAAGACATAAGGTGAAACAGTTCTCGTAGATTCAGGTGACGTCTTCTGAAGAACATCCCACCACCTGCATGCCCCATCTGTCCCTTTTCCCTCCCTCATCCTTCTCCCAACCAACTGGGTCCTGCCCCAAGGACAGTGACCATTTCAGTTTGGTTCAAGGCATAGGTGTCCAAACTTTTGGCTACAGTGAGTAAAAGAAATTGTCTAGGGCCTCAAATGCACAAGTTGCTCCAAAAGTAATGCTTCCTATTTATTTCTAGCATAGCTACAACTAAATACAAAGGGCACAATAACACTATTTGATAGAGAAAATTCTCAGCCATAAAACATATTTCTCAGCATAGTCACCACCATTAGCTATGCATTTTCACCAGCAAAGAATAAGAGCCTGCATGTTGCACTCATAAAAATCTGCACCAGAGGAGGTGACCCACTGTCACCACTGCTGAAACACACCACCCACTGCCTCACTGTGAGCACATTCACTGTTTGCTCTCCATAAACATTCAGCAAGCATCAATGGATGCCAATGGGTGCCATTTGTTCCACATGGAGTGACACACCTTTGCTCCATACGTGCTTCCATGTCAGACACCAATCTGTCAGACTGCCCCTCTGCTGCCATCTGCTCCACAGCAACAAAATGTAATGGAATACTGATGGGAAGATTCATTCTTTACTGCCATACCACCAACATCTGCCTCTGACACGGGACAATATAATAAAATAGGAGGTGTTACTTTTAGAGCAGCCCTTGTAAGATATACAATACTGTTAGTATATAAGTAAAAAGCGCATTTTAATATTTTTCTTAAAACATTAAAAAAAGAGAGAAACAAAACCATACGAGTGGGATATTTGACCTTGTTTTTGTGAAACTAACTCCTGAAGCTGGTTCAACAGTTTGGCTGCAGTGTGATGGGTGCTTGTCTGGGGCCACTCTGCTGAGAAGAGCCGCTGCCTTTACATCATGGGGCCAGCAGCGGCCATGTTGTCAGCTGGACCAGGCCGCGTGCGGGCCATGGGTTGGACGCATCTGGCTTAAGGAATGACTTCTCCTTTTCCTCTCTGTGCCCTTTCCAGACTCTTGGCCAATTTCTAACTTTTACCCAGACTGGAAGTTCTTAAATTACAGAAAACAATACAATGCATGAAAGCACAGCATTCAGTTCTCACTGAAGCCCAAGTGCACGTTTCTCCTTTCTCCATATCAAAATAGCACCACAGCAATAATATTAAAGCTATCGCTAAAGCGTAACATTACCACTTCACTCTGAAGAATGATCATTATGACCACAGCAGTACCCCACTATGCTTTTTTTGGGAACGGAAGGTAAGGCCATCCTTCATGTGCACATAAAATGTGAATAATGATGATGCTTGCTCTCAAAGTCAAAGCACAGATCCAGAAGCACTACATGTAGCTATTTTCCCTGGAAGTGATTAAATGCAGATGGCTACTGGGTTTCACAACAGCAGGCATATAGGACCCTTCAGACTGGCGAGTGATTTAAGTGAGGAAAGAAATTCACAGAATGTGACCTCTGGAATGCAGTTATTCCAGGAAGATCTGACATATTAGGGAGTAAATTCCAGGACTGACTTATTTCTGGTAACAATTGAGCTATGGTAAAAATATTTACAACTGACTTATTAAACAAAAACATTCAAATATTTGTCAAGGAGTTTATTTACGATGAACAATTTCTGCAGATCTCATTAGTTTCTTCTTAGGAGAGAAATAAATGGATAAAAACTTTGGAAATGATCCTATATGTTCATTTACAAGATGCATACAACCCCCATTAATTTTAAACAACAGGGTAATAAACAGCAAGGACAAGCAAGGCACGCAACACACAGCACTGCTGAAAGTGCCCTCACTCATGCTCCAGCCCTTCACAAAAGTTCTGCTTCTTCACAGCCGCTCTCCTCAATCCTGTTGCAGAATTTTACCCTGTTCCAAATAAACCCAAAGCAAAGCAAAGTCAAAACAGCATCCCTGTACAGTTCACAGAACTTTGCAAGCATGAGGCGTTAGAAAGATCTGGGGTGATCTTAAATACTCCCCATGTTAAACTGCCCATCAACTAAAAAGCTTCTCCTCTTGTCACTAGATATTGTAAACCCTGATGCAACCACTACAGCAAGACTGAAAATGACGTCCCTCTCATAGTTCATACCGTGTCTCTCAACCTGCACCTTCACACTGGGTTTGTTCTTGCTGCCCTAATTACAGAAGCACACAATAATTTATGTTGGAAAAAACCCTTAAGATCATCAAGTCCAACCATCATGCAACACCATCAAGTACCATCACTAAACCATATCCTCTGGTGCCACATCCATATTTCTCAATTACCTCCAGGGATGGGAACTCCGTCACTTCCCTGGGCAGCTCATTTAAACTCTTGATCATCCTTTCTGTGAAGAAATTCTTCCCAGTATCCAATCTAAGCCTCCCCTGGTGCATCTTGGGGCCAATTCCTCATGTCCTATCACTTGTCACTTGAGAAAAGAGACCAACACACACCTCCCTGCCATCTTCTTTCAGGTAGCTGTAGAGGGTGACGAAGTCTCCCTTCAGTTTCCTCTTCTGCAGACTAAACAGCCCCAGTTCCTCCATCACTCCACGTAACTCTTGTTTTCTTGTCCCTTCACCATCTCCATTGCTTTCCTTGGAAATGAAATGCACCTTTCTTGCTCTCCCACACGTAGAAGTCTCCTTCCAGCACTCCCACAATAACTCAATATCCATTTTTCTCAGGTCAATGTCTTCCCTCAGCATAAACAGCTCTCTTCTTCTACTGCTGTGTATTTGCTGAAGTATGTATGGACAACTGTATTCCCTTGAAGCTTTTTTATGCAAAGCTAAACAAATGAGCAAGCTTTTGTAGTACTTCTCCCTAAAAAAAAAACAACCCAATCGCTTCATGAACCTAATGACCCATCTCTGCACCTGCCCCAGTTTAAATGTATTTTCCTAGGAAACAGGAGCCTGCACACCAGCACCTGACACTTGCAGCCCCCCAGCCCCACTCAGCCCTTTCCCCTCAGAACGATGCCACTCCTTGGCCTCAGGGCAGCCCCCACTTTCCTGGTCCCATGGGGAAGGACAAGTGCCTTGCTCCCGCTTCCCCCCACCATACTGCCCTCTTTCCCCTACACCAAAAATACCAAAACACACTGTTGTAAACAATTGCTCAAGACACAGCAATTATGCATTCCGTTATTTTAAGGGAAAACAATTTGGAGTAGTTAAAGATAGACCTTGGGTTTCCTTGTTATTGACTTAAGTGCGTGTTGAGCAATTCAACCTTAGCGCAGATAAACAAAATATCGCAAGAACATTTTAATGCAGTAATCTATCTGCCCCGAGAGAAAGCCTGCCTTCAAAGCTCTCAGTTACAAAGCAGACAAAAGGGGATTTAAAGTGCAGCAGATACAAATTGTGGATCTGATTGCGTTTTTCCCATTTCACAGTGACTTCTTCCTATTATTTCTTTTGATGCTTGGCATCCCATAGCCAGGAGGTGAACCAGGATCCTGAAATGACTCCATCAGGCTAGCTACAGGCTGGTCCCCCCCCTCTCCTGGTCCTGGCCCCTCTCCCGGTCCTGGCCCCTCTCCCTGCCCAGCACAGCCTTGTGCACTGGGGTACAGCAACAAGGACTCTGTACACTGCTGTAGCCAGGCAGTATGTCATTCTCCATGGCCATGCATGCAGCGTGTCCTCTGGTCACACATTTTCAATTTAGTAAGGAAAAAACAACAACCCAGAAGCCACTGTTGTCTTTTCTCTCACTTTAGTCCTCATCCAAACCAGAGGCTGTCTGGGCTGTTCTGTCCCACTGCCAGAAAAACATACCGAGTGCTTTGTACTGCAGCCTTCCTGGCAGAACACAAAACTCCTTAAAATGTACCCATTTTCAGACTGCGATGTCAAACCAGGCGTGGGACCGGATTTACTGTAAAAGGCTTCTTCTGGTCCACAACTCTTCCAGCAAACCCCTGATGCTGGGGCTGGAGCCTGGAGAAGAGAAGAGAAGGCTCAGGGAAGACTGGAGAACAGCCTTTCTGTATCTAAAGGGGGGCTGGATGAAAGAGGGGGACAGACTCTTGAGCAGGGTCTGTTGTGATAGGACAAAGGGAAATGGTTT
>PPHD01031344.1:0-10093 GCA_002909625.1 Bambusicola thoracicus | reverse complement strand
GTGGTAAAGGTAGAAGGCTGGGCTGCACTAGACTGGAAATTTGTCCAGTTCCAATCCCGATCATCTCTAAGCACCACAGATGATATTCAGTGTGTCACCAAGCTGCTATTTTTACTTGTATCCCCACTCCACAGCTGGGAGATAAAATGTTTTCCTATTTCTCAGAGTAGTTGTGAGATTAAATGCCCTGAAATATGTGCACTGTGTTGTGTTTGTGTTCCGGTGACAGGTCCATAAACTTGAATTACATCCAGTGCTATCATCACACATCCCACAGCTCCACTTTTCCCCAAACGAAGCAATTCCCAGCAGAACTAACATCCTCTTCTATTCCAGCGTGGAACAGAGCCACGAGGTGTCTTTCAAAGTTTGTTCTTATTGTTGGAGCTGCTCTGTGAGGTCTTTTAAGCAGGGAGTGCATCAGCACAAATGTTCTCTGGGCTCTCCGACGCGCAAGTCCCCAGTGACAGAGAAATGCCAAAGCAGCATTAGATTTTTATTATTATTATTATTCTGTTTTGTGTGTACTGGCAGGGCAGTAAACAGCAGGTGAATAAGCTGCTCTCTGAATAGTAGAGAATAAGGTCGATCTAAATATTACCTGATAACTCTTATCCTTTGTAAGACAATAACATAAAGCACCAGGAACTTAGAATCGCCCTGTTCTGGTGGCTGCTAGTGAACTCCTTCATCAGAAGGGGTCAGAAATGCATCTGCTCTGCTTTGTGTGCCTTCCAATTCTGGTTGGGGCTCAGGGTTTCAGAGTCCATTAATGGTTATTTGCAGTCATTATGAAGTATGTTTCTGCTTTCCGAAAATAAATTGCCTTTTTTTTCCCCTAACATCCCGAGTGGGGTTAGAATATCAGGCACGGCGTTTATGAAATATGATGTTGAGCTTCACTTCTCACTTGGCACACTCCTGGGGTTATAGATTTCTTTGATTCTCAGCATTCTAAAATGGTCAGTGGGAAATGGTCTGCTGAGATTTGAAGAGGCTCCATGGATTCCTCAGGCAGAGGCGGGCAGAAGCCGTCATTCTGCCCATCAGCCCAGAGAGCTGTCTGCCTCTGATAGGATTTATGGGCTGCTTTAGCGTTTGTAGTTGTTGCTCATGAGTCATTGAAGTGGATGTGTGAACACGGTCCTGCAGAAGCTGTGCTTTGTCACTTAGGGGGCTTTTGACCTTCCTCTTGTGGTCGAGGACATTGTCAGCACTCCAGAAAGCTGGAATACAGATCCTTTCCTGCCCCAAAGGAAAAAAAAAAGACCCAGTGAGATTTTACAGGTTCAGCCTATCCTGAGGGGAGAGAGAGAGAAAGAGAGATTTGAGTCTGATGGACAGAGTATCCTGGTGTAAGTCTTGCATTACAAGAAGTGGAAACCTGATTATACAAAGAATGATTGAAGGGATCATACCTGGAGTTTTATCTTCAGTAGTGCAGCCGGCATAAGAAGCTCCAGCCCTTGCAGTTCTCTTCCCTTTCCTTTCTTTTAGTGATCTGGTTTATAGCTCAGCCCTTCAGACTGGCAGTGAAGGCGTGGGAATTGCTGAGAGTAGGAGGGAGGGGAGGAATTTTTTAAGCCAGATTTCTCCGAAGAACAGTTGTTATAAAACTGCACCATGAATCTGGACAGCAAAACAGAATGTGGTCCAGCAGATGAGCATCCCTTCATCCCCCGTTACCCAGCTGTTTGCTTCCATGGGATCTGTTCGGAAGTGATCAGAGAAGATAACGCCATGATTAGCCTAATTGCTATGAGAAGGATTGCTTTGCTCCGAGCAAAGTCTGCTCTCAGCCTTGCTGAGGAGTGGTGGATGATGCATGCAGAAGGAGGAGGATGCAGAGAATGCTTTGGGCCCTGGTGCGGTGGCTGCGTGGAGCAGATGTGATCCCTGGTGTAGCGGCGGCTGATCCATTGTATCTTCAGTTTTTGAGTCTTTACCTGACACCCTGAGGCCTGTCAGTCCTGCCTCATTAGTGCGAGAGAAGCTCATTTTAGCTTCACAGAAGCCCATCTCATTGCTGTCTTCTCCCATCAGCAAGGGGCATCTCAGCACATATTGCTGGCAGATTAGAAATGGCATCTGAGTGCTCATTTGGAGGTTAGCGACTTGACAGCTTTGAAAGAGAGACAAAGTGGAAAGGTGGCTATTTGGTACTGTACGGAGGCAGATTAGCATTTAAAGGCTGTTGGTGGTTTTTTATTGTTTTTAATAATAGAAAGGATGTGGAAAAAAGCACCTGAAACTGTACCTGTCTTCTAATTCCTATCTGCTTAATTCACTGGCACAAAATAATTTTGCTTCTCTGTCGAGAGGGGCTCTTAAGGCTGCTGCCTTCCCTGCGTAATCAAGCTGACAGTTGCCTGGATTCTGCTCCTGTGATCCCCGTGTTGGGATCAGAATACAGAGCAGAAATGGCCTTTGTCTCCTGCTCTGGCCGTTCAGAATCCTTGTTGTCTGTTGATGTTTTTCTGTTCAGGAATGTAGTGCTGTTGAGAAGAGCAGCCATTAAGCCTGTGTGCACTGAGAGCATAAGCTGTAGTTTTGGGAGCGAGTGCCTTGTCCTTTTGAATGAGGTTTTTGGATATTTCATTGAATAGCTGCCTACCTCTGGCTTGCCAGACTCAACATTCTTCAGCTTTAGAGCCCAGATTTGACCAGATCTGTTCAGTTTGGCATTGATGTAGGGTGAGGAAAGTTGCTGCTTGCACAGAATTGGATTTCTTCCTTTCTGGCAGGAGCTTGCCTGCAGGTTTTGCCCCGTCATGCCCATGCCTGTGATTTTGAGAGCCTGGAGTAAATGGCAGTTACGCAGATCCTGGAGTTGAGGCATCCTGAGGTATAGCCCATCCAGTTGGCTTTACAACATTGATAACTGGGCATTATTTCTTAAGCTTACCTCGTTCTCTCATTGGCAATCTGGCTTCCTAGGAGGAATGGGAAAGCATTTCATCACCTGTGCTTTCCGTTTTCAATTTTGGGAGGCAGCAATAAACAGCTGCAGCTCAAAGTCACTTCATCAGATCTGTGTATGGTGAGTGTTCACTGTGCTGCCCGGTGTGCAGGGTTAACCTTCCTTCCCATGCCTGGAAGACTCTCCCTGTGGTTAGACGAAAGGGTTTGGTTTGACGAAACAAGAAGATCCGGTGGCTGAAATCAGCTTTGGTGCTGGTGACCTTGTGTGTGTGTTTGCCTGGAGCATGTGTGTGTGAAGGGAGCGCTCTGTGAGCATTACAGGTACGGTGCTCACACCGGTGATGGCTCTAATGAGAAAATATTGCTCTGCTGGTGCGTGCCCACCTGCCAGCCTGCTGCATAATAAATCACACGGGCTGCAGCGAGCTCGCAGGGTGTGACAAGCTGCTTCCTTCATCTAAAGACAAAAACAAAAAGCAAACCCCCGGAATGCAAAAGGTCAGACGTGACATCAGTGATTGCACTCTGTTGGTCGCTGGGAAAAGTCTGGGTGGGCTCACCCTAGGACGTGGAGGGCCCGACTCTGCAGTGAGCTGCTCAGGGCTCGTTGCTGGGCTGCTTTGCTGCTGTTGTGAACCAACACGCGCTCTGTCTGAGCCAGGAGGATGGAGCAGCTGCCTGCATTCTGCCTTTGGGCTCTGTGTGGGCCTCTAGAAAGCACCCTATATGCAGGGAAAGGAAGAACCATCCCGTGGAAGCAGAGCTCGTCTGCTGGCTGCACCTGGAGCCTCAGCCCCATGGCTCTGCCCAGCTTTAGAAGAGAATGGCTGCAAGTAGTGGAACTGTACTTGTGCAGAAGTTGAGACCTGATTTCTTATCCTGCACTCAGTGATGGAGTTAGGAGGCCTGTAGGGCTTTGTGCTGCTGGAGTCGTGTTCTGCACTGCTGAACAGCACCCTCATATGGCCAGCAAAAGAGCACAGGGTTTGTTCCACCTTGCCGAAGGACTGGTTTGTTTCCTTTTCAGTGTCTGATCACTCAATTTAGAAACGTAACTTCTGTGTTGAAATTAAGATGTTAGTCTGTGGATGGACACACTTCACATCAGCAGAGGCAAAGCCGTGTTCAAAATAGAGTGCAATGTGTTGTGGATTGAAATACATTCTCAAAAGTACTACTACTTTGGTAAGAAATGTCTGGATGTTAACATTTTGGGGGAACAAAGCATTCCTTAAGAAACTGCAGATATCACCAGCATTTCACCATGAGTAATGGGAAGTTCTCTGAGACAGCCTTGACCCCTTTTTTTTGCACTGCTTTCCAGGACATGGTGCGCCGAGGAGAGATAATAGATGATGACATGGAAGACGAATTCTATCTCCGCCGCCTGGATGCCGGTCTCTTTGTTCTACAGCTCATTTCCTACATCATGGCAGAAATCTGTAATGCCAATGTTCCCCAGGTAAAGCTGTGTACAGAGCTGGTGGATCGCCGTGTTTCCATCTGTGATACAAATAAGACTAATCCTTGCAATTATTGCAGTGGGTGCATGATATAATAATGAAAAATATTGCAAATGTTGCATGATGCAAGCAAGACGATCCTTGCAAATATTGCCTCTTAGTCTTTTCTTAATTTCTTTTTCTGGGAGGAATCCTGCTTGTTGCCCTGTGTCCATGCAGCTTCATGAAGGTACAGCAGTTAGGAGGGCAGTGGTAGGTACAGGAGCTGATGGTTATCACTGAGTTCATGCAGACTGCCATAAGCAAGGTCACAGTTAGAAATTGGAAGGCCCTGCTTATACCACTGCTGGGAGTGCTGAAAGGGAGTATCTCTTGAAAGGCCTCTCAGAGGCACAGACTGCAGATGGGGACATTTCCTGACCTCTGTGAAATACTGCACTTTTTCTGGCATGAATGCATTGGGGTTTGTGACTGTATTTTGTGGTTACTTGTTGTATGTGTGCCATATACCTTCCTGAATGTTTTAAGTGCTCTGGGAGTGTGGACTAGCAAGGCTGACCTGGGTTTTGTGGTTCTTGTGGTTTCCACTCAAAAAGAGTGGGAAAAGTGGGGTTGTGCATGGCTTTATGTTCTATTGAAGATTCCGTCCTTCTCTTTCCTGATCAGATTCGTCAGAGAGTCCATCAGATTCTGAACATGAGAGGCAGCTCCATTAAAATTGTTCGACACATACTGAAGGGTGAGTTGAGATATTCCCGTGCGTGTCTTGTTCTGTAGCAGGGGCAGTTTGGTCATCACTTTGTAGGATGAGCCTTCACACATCATTCTCCCTGACTTCAGGAGCATCTCTGAGCAGCAGTTATGTTATGAGATCCGAGCAGGGCTGAAATCCCTGATAAGAGGCAAGCCTTGCCTTGGAGTTAGGATGCTTGCTGTTGTCTGCTGTCATGTCACGCTACAGCACTTCATGCTGCTGTCAGCTGCAGACTGACTGGCCCATGCTAGAATGCTAGAGTAAATATTTAAGGGAAGTGTATACGCATGCTAGGGGAAATAGTAGTGGAGTCTCATCTTTCATTAACTTGGCCCTGCTCTTCACCATCTGCACCATATTGGTATCCACGGTGTATTTGTCTTGTTCTTAGTGTCAGATTAATATGGATTATAGCATTAAAGTATCCTCTGTAGCTTTAAAATGTAGCTGTTGTGATTTGCAGTCCTGATTCTAAAGTACTGCTTGTTATTTTGAATGCTTCTGTTGAATTAGAGCAGTGCTTATTTGAGCTGTGCCTCTCATCTGTCGCCTGCTGTCCTTCAGCAGAAGCAGGCGGTTAGACTGAGGGGGAGGGGTCAGGGCTCGGGGCTCTTGCTGCAGCCCAACCTGAACTGCCAACACTGATCCATTGCCTCTCCTTGTGTAGCAGAGGTGTGTGCTCCTGGGAGGCTGTGCAGGTCTTGGAGGTCTTTCTTTTCACAAAGAGAAAGAAAAGTTATCAGCATCCTTTGGGGTTCTGGGCTGGGGGCTGTGCTGTTTCAGGGTCTCTGCTTTGTTTGGGAATAGCAATGGTAGCAGGTATAAAAAGGAAAAAAAAAGAGCATTTTTCTGACAGCATGGGATTACCTGGAGCTACAGGCAAGCTCTTTGGCCCTTATCCTTCCCCAGAAAGTTCAAGCAACGTTTGATGATTCCTGCCTCCAGGTGCACATTTGCATCTTAGAGCATGGCACATTTCTACTTCCATATGTGACCTACGCCACAGGTACTTGAGAGCCTTACCTGCCCTGCACCTCGTGTGCCAACACACCTCATGTTCCCCCTTGTGCCTGTTAGTTCCCATGCTGACTGGGGGCAGCTGCATGAACACTCCATCCAATTTCCTTCTTTCACAGACAGCGACTTGCATTGTGAAACTTTTGTAATGGTTTTATCACGTCTGGTGAGCTGCTTAGAGAAAGTACAGATTGTGCAGCAGTGTCAGCAGGGATGCGTTCGCTTCCTAAAGAGGCCTTAAATGGCATGTTAATAATAGGAGTGATGGGCGCAGTATTTGGGGCTTTCTCTTCAGCTCATCCCCAGCTGTCACACTTGGCAGTGCTTGAGATTTGTGCCGTCACACTTGTCAGTAACTTTAGAAATGAACTTCTTGGTGGGTCCTTGGGAAGCACGGGGCTGGAGTGCCCTAAGGTTCCTGCCAGGCAGGGCTTGCACAGAGCTCATCTGCCATCTTTGCTGGTGACATTTAGATTTTGTTAGTAGTTATACCCCCGTTGTCAAGTAGCTTGTCAGCAAAGATTGGGCTAGCTATAACTGAAGTTACACCACAGACAAAGCACTGCCTCTCCAGAAGAGCTGATCCATTGGGCACAGCTTGGCTGGGGGCTCCAAGCACGTCCTGCTGGGGGCACTGAGCAGCTGCTGGAGCTGAAATGGAGGAGGGTCTGTTCTGAACGAGTGAGGTGCTGGGAGCCTTCCCTGGGCTGAAGCATTGCTGAGCTGGTTTGCAGCTTGCTCTCAGGACAGATGAGGGCCAGTTTATTCGTACTTTTCGTTCAGTGTTTTGCTCCCGTTCAGGTTTTATTTTCTATTTTTTGCATACTAATTAGGTGCTTGGTTTTTAGTTTGATTTTATGGCCTACATATTCTCCATGTTTCTCTGGCAACCTGACAGCTGATGGATCCCCTGGGGTTGCTCAGAATTACTTATGATGCAGGCGAGGAAGCAGGACTGTTTCCGTACGGTAGGACTTGCAGGGGGAGGAGCGGGCAGGGAGTGCTGGAAGCTCATTAGCTGCACTCCTGCAGGCTGACCACTTGCCCTGCAGTTTCTTTCCCTTGAAGATCAGCATTCCTGCAGCGGGACAGTCATCTCATCCTCTGGAGATGTGGCTGAGCAGTGCATGCCATGGCTGGGAGGGCTGCTTGGGCACGGGGCAGTCTGCAAACCCCAGGGCACCTCTGGGGCCTGTGGAGTGCTGAGCCAACCTGTTAGCACGTGTAACCAACAAGGGGTGGCAGGGATGTTGTAAGGCCGATGCTAAATTTGGCCTGTGGTCCCTCTGTATGTGCAGGCTTTATGGCTTCCAATATCCATTACAAGCTTCAATATTTCCTTATTGATTTTTACTGTTCTGTAACCATTGTATTTTGTCTAATGAAGCAGAAACCGATCTCAGGTCCTTTCCCTTTGTGTAGCTACAGCAGTGTGTAAGCTCTGTTTAACTGTAGGCGAAGGGAGCTGATGTCTGATTTTTGCTGTCTCACTGAAGTGGTGGAATTTTAAATAAGCAAGTAAATACAGAAAATTTCAGTGGTGATGGTTTTTAAGCCCAGTTCTGAGGGTTTTACCTGCTCTTTTCAAATCAGCATTAAGCACTGTTGGTACCCCAATAACAGCCTGCCCTGGGAGTCACTGGGCTTGTGGTCATGTGAAACCAAAATGCTTGGGAGGAAAAATGCAGAGCTTCTGGAGAAGGTGAGGGGAATCTGAGTCCTGCTTTTGTCTGCCTCGCTGGGGCAGCAGCAGGGCACTGATTTGGGGGGCACGCAGCAGCCCTACTGCCAGTGCTGTGCCCCCACGTCTGGTGGCTGTCACTCTGCAGGCAGCCACCCCACCACCAGGAGCAGCCAGGCCACCAGGCAGCCACACCATCCCTGCTGCCACCCAGCGCTCAGCCACCACAAAAAGCAGCAGCCAGGAAAGCGTTGCCCTTGGGCTGCAATAAACAAAGGCAGTTGCGGCTGCTGCATCTGTTTCCGAGGCACTTACTGTGACAAAGCACAGAACGGCCTCGTTTGTGGACAGTGCCTGCTCCTCCTGGGGGAGCTGTGTGACACAAAGCGCTCTGATACTGCCCGAAGGGGACAGGAGAGCCTGAGCTGAGCGCTCACCTCCATCTCATTGGCTCGTAACCCTGTGCCACGCTAGAGTTCAGCTCCCACCTGCACTGTGCAGCAGCCCCTCGCCCCTGGGTTGCCCTGCAGGCAGCTCAGCAGGTGGCTGCAGGGAGCACAGCCGGGAGCTTGCTGCTGCCTTCATTAGCGAGATGGAGAGCTGCTCCTTCACCTGGAGGGAGAGTTCCCCCTGCCTTCATCCCCTTCTCCAGGACTGAGAGGAGGCAGGATTCACCTGCAGCAAGCTGTAGTGCTACTGCCTGCTCTTGTTACAGGTACTGTAGCAGTTGATAAATATTAAAAGGACTTCTTCCTGAGGCGTTGGCAAAGAATTCTGCTTTTTGTATGTGGAGAGAGAGAGAATGCACACATGAGGGAAGTCTCCCACATCAGCTAACTTCTTCCTGTCCTCACTCCTTTCAGCGCTCTTATAATAAAGGCTTTGATAAAGCTCAGAGGCATGTAGCAGTGCTGAACGTATAAATATTAAAGCAAACTTTCTGCAGCAACTTACCATTCAGATGCTGAATACAAGCTGTTCTGTTTGTTTGGGAAGAAGGAAAAGAATTGAGAGAAGGCGGAGGCTGGAAAACACCCATCTAACCAGGCAGGCTGCACCTGAGTCACTGAGATTTGTGCAGATCCCTGCTTTTTTACAGCTCCAAACCTGCTTCTCATTTTCTCTTTTCAAGCCATCTTTGAATATGTAGTTCTGGTGACAGAAAGGAGCAAGCTGGTGAGGGAACGAGAGCAACGAGCTTATGTGGATGTCAGGAGAGAGCTGCAGGGGAATTCCTGCTGTACTGTGTTTGGCCATGTGGACTGGCAAAGCCTTGGTCAGGGTCTAGCTGAAGGCAAGGAGTTTGCTTTGTAGTTGAATCTTTAATTGGTGTGTTTCCTTCCATAGGGTTAAAAACACTCATAGATTGGGGAACTGATCTCCTTGGGACCGGTTTTACAAATCTCCTCCTTCAGGTTGCTTGGAAAATGGGCACATTAAACCTAAAGTTAGGGAAGCTTAACAAATGTGTAACAGCTCCTCTCTGACCTCGTTGGGGACACCTGGTGTCAGAGGGGAGCAGATCTGTGCTGGGCTTCTTGGGCTGAAAGCAGCCGGCTCTACAGCTCTGCACTTCCACCAAGTGCTGGTGACTGCTGGGGTGGTGGGGTGGCCTCGTGGTCAGACCTGGGGAGCACTGCATGTCCAAGTGCTGCTGTCTGCTCGTGCTGCTGAATGACGAGAGCGTCGTGTTCCTGTTTAAGTCTCTCTTTGCTACAGAAGTTTTAGTGAGGGTCGACGGATGCTTGTTAGGCAAAGCTTTAACCCTGGAGATGAGGAAAGAAAATCATCAGTGCTCCTTACATAAATTCCCATTCAGTTGTTTGCGGTGCACACGGATTCCACAGGAGAAGCTGGCCATCGCTGCCTGCTATAGCACTCACAGCCTGTGTTTCTGCTGCTTTCTCTCCTGCAGAGTATGCAGAGAACATCGGGGATGGGAAGAACCAGGAGTTCCGTGAGAGCGAGCAGAAGCGGATCATGGACCTGCTGGAGAACTTCTGAGGCCTCAGGGCTGAGTTCTGTGGTTTCCAGGGCGATGCGGTGTCTGTTTCCCCTCCTTCTGCTGCTCTCTTCCAGCCTTGATTGCACGATAGAAGTGATGTTTCTATGAAACTATTCTAAATGAGATGTTGGAGATATTAAAGATGAGTTTGCTTTTTTTTTATCTCCTTGTTCGTTATGTAAGGAGTCTGCTGTGAGCTGGATTACAGCTGTTACCTTGCTGTAGGGCAGCTTAGGACTTCCTTCCTTCAA
>PPHD01031342.1:0-10093 GCA_002909625.1 Bambusicola thoracicus | reverse complement strand
ACATTTTTTAATAAACAGCATTGGATTACTTCAATGGCTTCTTGAGACCAAAGGAATGAGGCAGGCCTCACACCAGCACGCTGTTCCTCATTTTCACCTAAGGATAACCTGGAAATAAAACAGCTCCAACTGCAGCAGAGACAGCAGCACAGGCTAAAAGAGCACAGTGGTACCAAACCTGCTCTGCAACACTGGCAAAGTATTACTGTTTGAGAAACATGCATTGCCTGCTCCCTCGGGAGCCTTCACTGAAGAGTCTTTGCTGGTGCTTGGAGTGGGCACACACCAGGGCTCACTCTCACCTGCAGAAGTTTCGTGCAGTACAAATGTACATAAATAGGCATTTACAAATATTATTGGGCATTTGGTAATAAAGGTTTTTGTCCCTGTATTTTTGAACCAGTAAAATTGCATCAGAATGACGCACTCTGCTGCAAAAATGTATTGCCTGCCAGCAAGCTTGGTGCAACTCGCTTATACTTTATCATTTTAATACCATTCTCAAGTAGCTCCTTGTCCGGTTTGTCTCAGCAGTTCAGCCTTCAAGTCACATCTTCCCAACCAGTTTGTTAGTCCAAAGTCAGAAAAACACAAACCACAGCTCATCAAATAACATATTTCAAGCACCTTTGTTAGGACATATAGCTTGGTAATAGCTATCCTGTTAAGTTTCCTAACTCAATACATATTCAATTCTGTGTTTTAGTTGAGCTTGAAACTCAAATGCAATAACTTCCCATTCAAGTCAGTAAAGCAGTTCAACATCAAAAGGACACACTCCTTCATTTACACAGTGAGGAGGAGCCAGGTAAGATCTGTGACGGCATGACACATCCTACAACACCCCCAAAAAACCCTGACTTCATAGAAACGCAGCACAACACACTGCTTTCCACCATGCCTGGAGGGGAACCCCATTTGGTTTTCCCCTAGCAGTCTCGAAACACCAGCAGCTATTTCAGTTCCTTTATCAAATCCCAGCCACACACTACAAGGAACTGATGATTTCCAGCACTAAAATGGGTAGCTGGGTATGTAAGAGCAATGTGAATCCACTTGCTTGTTCTGTGAACACTCTACAACTCAGAACTGTATTGAACGGTCTGTGTAGTTTCACTTCCAGGATGAATTTATATTCCTGAACTTCCCCTCCACAGAGGCAGGTGCAGAAATTGCTCAGCAGCAAGAAGTGCCCAGAGATGCACAACCCACATGGAGGCTCACTGAAGGACAGGGCTGCTCAGAGCTGTCCAGATGTGGGCGCTGCCAGAAAGCTCTCCTCCTTCTAAAAGAGTCAGAAAAGAAGTAGAGGAAATTATTCATTTTGGGTAGAAAAGGTCAATTTTCTATGATAGGAAACTAAAAAGAAAGTGAACTACACTCAACACCCTCAAAACATGATATAATTAAATGCTTAACCTTCCAATAGGTGGAAATGCTCACACCCAGAAGGAACTCCAACGCAACAACCACCAACTACTATTAGATTTTCCCTCAAACAAAAGCTAACTTGAACAAAAATGTGTAATGGCTTAGTACCTGGGTATTGTATGTTCCAGAAGTATACCTGAGCTGATCCAGAGGAAGGCAGCTGGAAACATGGACACCACAGACGCTGTGCAAACAACATTCTGCTGCAGATACAGGGGAGAAGGGGTCTTTCTCTGAAGCCCCTGAACATTACACCCAGGAAAGCATTCACATCTGCTGTTGAGTGCTGAGCAGAAGTCACCGTACAGTATAAATGGCTGATGGTTCTACATGAAAAAAGCACTTCCCATTCCTAAGAGTAACCAACAACACTTGTTAGAAAGCCTTATTAGCAATCTTTTGAGACTCTGCTATATGGAGTCTGTTAAGTCTCTTCTTTGTGTATAATTTTACTTATTCACACATGCAATAGATACGACTTCTCTTAAAGCAGTTTTGTTTTTACTGATGAAATCCTTACTGTTCCAAACTTGCCAGCATTGCCACTCCACTTAAACATCCACAGGTTTAAAGAAGGGTTGGAGCCGCCTGCTGTGCAACCAGCAGGTCTTGGTGATGTCAGCTCTCACTGACCAGCAAGAGATCTTCAGGCTGAGTCATCCACCCAAAGGCACCACACACCTTCTGCCCCGAAAGGGCAGCCTTCACGCACTTAGCAATGATTTTCCTTGAAAAACCTCCATCAGCTGACATCTTACTGTCATTTATACACATGCTTATGAGTTTAAAGCTTATTGCCACTGAAGTCAGGGTGCAGCTGATTTTCTGACCAGTGGCTTTATGAGGTTATAGCAAGAGATCAAAGCCACACAGTCAATTAATTCAACAGCAGTGCAACTCTGAAAGCAAAGAAAAAGAAAACCAGCAATTCTGCAAGCAGAAAGCAAGGCAGGCACCATCTGCATCCAAAGCCCCACCACAGGGAATCCTGCTTCCTGACCTTTCTGCTCCCACCTCAGCCAGGTGGCATGGTGAGAAAGCGGACAGAATTGGAATCTTACTATTTTTTACTTCTTCCTCTTCATCTCCCCCCTTCCTCCTAGTCTAGGCTCTATTAGAAACAAGTCATAATAATTACCTTCAAAAAGCAGCCACCAAAAGCAGCTCTTTCCCCAAATTTGATCAGAACTGACAGTCCTCATCTCGGGATAATAGCCTGGGCACCTTCAGTCAGCTTCATTCAGACTCAATTTTTTCCTCTCCAGCTTCATGGAAGTCTCTTAAAACTTCCTTTGCCTCTAGATTTGAAAAAGATGTATCCATGAGGCAAATGCTACTCTTTGGGAACTCTATATGGGCTTGCTCTCCCATTTAATCTTCATAGGAGGGAAAAGTATCGCTCCTCAAAGAATAAGCAGGCAGCATTAAGACTAGTGCTTGTTAAGCTCAGCTGAGTTTGTAACAGTAGTAACAGTGTCCATCTTGACCTATTAGCTGCCTGGAATATTGTTCTATTGGAGACATACAGAAGAAACTAATCTCTACACAGATATAGTTTATGGCTGAGGGGAAGAAAGAAAAGCACAAAACCTCCACCCACATTTCCTTTCTCCGAGAGCTGACCGTGTTGCTCCTTAGCTAACTATGATAGTTTATGCTCCATCCCTGGAGGTGTTCAAGGCCAGGTTGGATGGGGCCCTGGGCAACCTGGTCTAGTATCGGATCTGGAAGCTGGTGGCCCTGCCTGTGGCAGGAGGTTGGAACTTGGTAATCTTCGGGGTCCCTTCCAACCCAAGCCATTCTATGATTCTACGATAGTGTTCTCACTATAGAAACATTTAACACAGACCACATCATCTAATTGTAGATTATAAACTTCATACTATTCACTGGACAAGCAATCTTAAAGCTGTGAAGGCACAAAGGCTCCTTGCAATGCACTCAGCCATTCACGGCCTGCTCCTGTAGAAAAATGCACATCTCAGAGAGAAAAACCACAAAGCTCTGCTCCCTCCCCACCCACTGTAACAAACTCAGGAAGCACACAGCAGTGCTCGCAGTCCATACTGCCACAGTACCACATGAGATGTGAAAGTCAGCAAGCAACAGAGACACTTTGCACAGTGCAACACTACTGTACTCTGAGCTCTCAAACCCAGCCTGACTGGAGCAAACACAATATCAAGTCTTAGCTGTGATAAATATGTAGTAAATCCAGTACTCATTTGTTATATTACAATTACTGACTTACAAACATTTTCTTTTGTGCCAAGTGCTGGAAAAACGCAGACAATAAACCTAAGGGATTAAACTACTTTTAATAGGTTTGGCATCATGAAAACCCTGTCTGGAACTATAGAAAACAGATCAGAGGAGAGAGAGATCAGCAGGTGACCAAAAGCTTTCCCCCTTCATACAGAGGGAGGCTGCCCTGAAGGCCTCTGCAGAGAGCTCAAGAGAAAGCTGAGCTACCTTGCTGACAGACAAGTTGCTATGGCCTAGCAAGTGTATTATCCCTATGATCCTATTAGGCCAGGCCACAACAGGTACTGCAGCACTCACCGCTCTGAACAGGCACTTTCCAAGCACTGAGTTTGATGTCCTTACACTTGAGACCTCCAAAAATGTAAGGCTTAAAGCAGAACTATTGGCATTGAAGTTACCCACTATAGCAATTCAACAATCGCACGAAGCAAATTTTTGCCCAGCCACACTTATTTTGTTAACTCACAATTATGTGACAGTAGAAATAAAACACATCCACACAAATATGCAACTCCCATATGAGTTTTAAAACAGCCTGTAATGAGAATACAGACGTTTTCCAGTGTGAAGGCACAGGGCATGGTTTACACAAGCTATGACAAGTCACATTCATATTACATCTGAAGATGATTCTCATTGCAAGCTGCATCTCAGGTATTATTTTTGAGCCTCTATCTTGAAGGTAAATGCAAACAGCACTCTGAAAGCAGAAAATGGCATTAAGACTGAACACCAGTCAGGGAGAATTCTATCAGCTATTTATGAAATTAAACAGGCACTAAGTGCATCACTGCCAACAGTTTACAGCAGCCTCAGCAGCAGCTCCCCATTCTGTTTCAGTACCACACAGCAGATGGAATATCTTTCCCATAGAGAAACCTGCCACCATTCAGCAGCCACAGCTGTGTCCAACCTCAAGCTCCCCCTGCTCTGTACATTGAGACATTCAAGATCCCTCCCTCCCAACCAGATGGGCCGTCCATTGCAAAAGCCAAGAGCCCACCACCAAAACCTGCAGGTTCCTCGCACACATAATAACCACTGTGTTAAGCTGAGAGAGAAACCAACTTCACCAGCCCAGATCTGACTGCATTTTACTAGCTCGGGAATGAAGCAGAACAGATGCGCTGCTACAGGGACTGCCCCCCACTAGGAAAGATGCAGCTTGCAGTTTGGGGCACAATTTGAGCACAAATGGGTCCCAAGGAGAACCAAGGTGCACGTCCCCTGCTCAAGTGGCACAGCTCCCTCAGCAAGGCCAGCTGAGCCCACAGCTCCAGACTACCTCCTGCAACCATGCTCCCACAGCTGCTGCCAGTTAACCAGTAACTCACCTTTCCTGCTTTAAAAATTAATGAATTGGCTAGGAGCAAGCTTCCGAGCAAATTTATAACTTCCAAGGTTAATCCTGCTTTTGGGGATTAAACGTTTCTATAAAAATCTTTGTATTTCAAATTTACATCTCAATACCTCAGATACAGAGCTATAAAGGATTCTGTCCTCGGGCAGTTCACACAGAGCAGCCCTGCTCATTGCATTCACTTCATCTGCAGCCGCTGAGGAAAAGGCTCCTGGAATAAGACATCCAGCCTGAAGAACAAACAGAAAGGATGCCAGAAGGTGAAGTACCTTTCCCTCAGAACCACATCTGTAATTAAAGGTTCTTGACACTTAGGATCACCAAGGCTGGAAAAGACCTCCAAGATCATCCAGTCCATACTCCTCCCTCACACACCATCTCAGCTCTGCCACTTCACCCTGCAACCACAATAGCTTGGACCTGGTCACTGTACAAGCATTTTGTATATAATTCTAGCACAACCAAAACAAATTTGAAAACAGAATAGTTTTGGTGCTGTGCTTCATTTGACAACAAAGAGTGGAAACCAACATGAATCATGCTGTTTTAACCTCGAAATCTGAAATCCATACGTGCAACGGTGCTTTCAGCCATGCAGATGCGCAGCTGAGCCCTTAAAGCTCTGAACTCTTCCTTAAACACAAGATTCCCCTGGGCCACAGCTGAAATGCAGCACTCCAGCACAGCAGCTTCTAGCTTTGCAGTCCTTCAATCATTTCAGAAGTTAACAGAAACAGTTACATATGATCTTTGCAAAGCTTTCTCTAATGCAAAGAGTACAGAGTTACCTGATTTTGAAACAGTATCTCAGACCTCTAAATACACAATGTAACGTTACCTGTGGACACTGAGCACCCTTACAGCCTCACTCCTACCTGGCAGCCTAGGATGGAAACTATCCAAACAGTCAGCGGCTGCCCAAACAGCGTCAGCAAGGTGAGAAAAATACTGAAGATACCTTTGGAGGCAGTTTTGAGCTTTAGAGGCTGCTGCAGATTTCAGATCAATAACTGGAAGATGAGTGTTTCAGCACACACCGAAAGCTGCAATTCCTCACAGCTGCCTTTGCCCAAAGCCCGGGGTGGAAAAACTACCAGCAGTTCGAATGTGAAAGTTCCCAAATTAAGGTCTTCTGTCTTAATTCAAATAAATATTATGACCTGTATTAGGCACTCATCACTTCTTTTCTAGTTAAAGATCTTACATACAGGCTCAACTTCATGCATATTGATGGTATTAAGACAAACCAAAATACCCTCAGGATTTTTATTACAAGCTTACCTAGTATCTTTCAATCATTTTGTTTGTAATCATTAACCCCTATAGAAAAACAGACTTCCTTGACTCTCATTCTTATCCATACTGAATCACATTTCCTCTGGCTTGCTAGCGGCTGTAGATGAATGTTGAAGCTCAAAGAGCAGTTACAGTTTTCATAGTTTAATGCAAAACAATACATATGTGTGTGTGTACGTATTTAAGTGCGAGAATTCTTTGGAGACTATTCCTACTGCCATTCATACAAATTAGATTTGACCATGCTTTTTGTGCTTCTTGTTCCTGAGGAACAGCTGGCTGGATCAAGATTTTTCCTTAGGAGTTCTGTCACTGCATTGTCCTCTACTTACAAGTACTTACAGTGCTTCAAGACAGACTGGTAGCATCCAGTCAATATCCAAAAGAAGTTTGGTGACATCCCCCCCTCTTCATAGGCACAGTTGGCTGACATTTCTATTTTTAGTTATCACAAGGCTGGTCTGGAAAGTACCCTAAAGACCCCTCTCAATGGCTCAAGTACATCTCCAATTAGGAGCTTAAACGCTCAAGGGCACTGCCAAAACACCAGCTGCAGATTCTGAACCAAAGCTGGAGTCTGTCAAAGGTTCCTTGCTGGTTACAGGAAACCCTGGTTTAAAAAAAGATTGGTAACATCACATGGTCACAGCTGTCTGACACACAGCAATACCCACATGCTTTCCTCAAATCACAGGCAGCCCAAGATGGGACACAGCAAAGCAAATTCCAGGAGCCTTTCATTGCAACCAAAAACAGTGGCAGAATTTCTCAGATTATGAAAAAAAGGGCTGAAAGATGGTTTTCTGCAGCTGAATTACTACACATCCATTCCCTTCCGCTCCTGACCATCAGCTGTAGGGAAATCAGACTGCTGTGAATAACATGAGAATCCAAGGAGTCTCTGCAACAGGCTGCCCTTAGCAGTCTGGTTGGACAGAAACAGCTGTCGAGGCCACATTAAATCAAGGCACCAAGAAACACCAAAGCAGGTCTCGATGAAAGCCTCTCAATGCCCAAAAGGTACGTTTCGTTGTATCCAGATTGAATAATCTCCTCCCTGCATCAGGTTCTGTAAATTCAAGACATTTTCCCAAGTTCATTTGGCAGAATCAGCCTTAGAGGTTTCACTGGAATTCAGAATGAGCTTCTCATTTCCTAACAGCAAGAGAGAACAGCCTTCTGAGACAACGCAACCACATCGTGAGTGGGCCCAGACAGCTCAAAGCAGACACTTCAGAGACAGGGGGGGAAAAACTGAACCAACTTACGCATACCAATATTTGATGAAGCAAAGACGCGTCATTAGGACTGAGCACCAGAAGATACTTTCCACAATGAAATTAGAATACGAGAACGAGACTGTTGATGTATTAGAGACATAGTACTCTCAGAAACATAACTTTTTTTCTTCCCCTAAAGGAGAAAGGAGTCCTGCTAGAGTTAATTGTCTCTAAGTACCTCAAGGGCATCTCTGATTTGAGTCCCATCAGTGAAATTCAGTAGGTCGCCCACGGCAATGTAACAATCCCAAGAGAATCCTCAGCTTTCTGGTTCCTTACAATAATCCCTTGGGTGCAGAAGCCAGTGTGAATAATCCAAGAAAAGTCCTACTGGAATACAGAAAGAAAAGAAAGCAGGCCTAACGTTACTCAAAAAAGCTCTTATTCCATCACAACTCACTGCATTACATTGATCTGAAAGGGTAGCTGCAGATATAGCTTGGAGGAATTGGAATACACAGCATCAAAACACTGCTTAAGCCATTTCCCCCTCATTTGGTTGTTTAGTAGGTCCCCGAGCTTATGATCAGAACTGCTTCTGGGAACAGAGGGAAGAGCAGCAGTGCCCAGGCAAGCCCAGGAACAGGACCTAAAGGCAGTGCCAGGAGCAGGCAACGAAGCCACATTAAACAGACCAAATACTTGAGAGGCATAAACAGAAAAACCACCAATCCTCCCTCCTGCACAAACTTGTGAGGAGCTGCAGCCCAAGGGGCAGCCCTGTGTCCCCGAGCACCGTACGGGCACTCAGCTAGCCCTCCGCTCCTGCTCACTGCAGTGACATGAACAAATGGTTCAGGTGCCATTCCTCTCAGCCCTCCCAGCACACAGGAAAATGTGTTTGTTACTAAGCACTGCTGAAGCGTGTGACCTCCCTAGTAATACATTAAAAGTACAGGACCAAACTACGCAATTCTACTAATGATTTTAAGGAAATAGATCCATGTTTTTGTTTCCTTCTTGCCTGAAAGACTCATTATGGTTTTCAAGTGAGATGACAAGCCTCAAGTTCAAAGCAAGAAAAGCAATACCTGACATCCTCTCACATACACTCCTTACCTACAGCTATATTCCTCAGCTGTTCCACCACTCCTTATGTATGAGTCTGCTCCTACACACGGATCTTTGCAGCTACCATGAAGACCCAAAAGCAGTGCTCCACATCCAGCAAAACCAGCTGCTCCACTACAGCAAACCTCTCCTCTCTCATCACATAAAATAGCTAAGCATTCATCAAACAGAAGTTAGTGGGCAAGTGCATCTTCTTACTGTGCACTGGAATGAAGAAAAGCATCAAAAAGCCTCCAAAAGCCTGTGTTCAGGGAAAGGGGGCAGCCTGCTGAAAGTGATCTGTGCAGTGTAAGTGGCCCCATGAACACTTCAGGGAAGCATCGTCTGCCTTCACTGCCACAACGCAACCCTCTCCTTTTCAATACGGATCAAACTGTGCATGAATATGCAGGTTAGAATAAGAACCAACTGCAAGAATCACCCCTACAACAAAAAATGAATAAATAAATGCAGCTGTAGCTTTACTTACACTAACTTGCACTTCTAGGTCACTGGAACACTGCTTTGCAAGTAACCTCCAGCACAGTGCAGTAACAGCATCTGTGATAAGTTGTGATGTGAAGCAAAAAGATAGGGCCACTTGGCCCAGAAAGAAAGCTGGGGTACTGTTTGTGACAGTGATACCATCTGGGCAGGGCATGTGGGCCTCACGCTTCACAGGAACCAGGGCATTAGTTACCAGAGCTATTGGTCAGTGACTGCTTAAAGAGAACGAGCACTGTATCATTAGAAGCTGCAGTCCCACCCTGCCCTTACTCTTAGCACCTCGTTCCTGCTGCCCACAACCTCACCCCTTTTGTCAGCATGAGTGGTAATGACCAACAGGATGGGGAACCTACTCACATACAGCTACCTGAAGGTAAAAACACAAAACAAAGGCAGTCCACTGGAGTCCAAAGAACAAACACTATCATCCAGTACTGAGGGGAGAGGGTGAAAGGAGAGGACACTGCTGTCAGCAGTTCTCCAGATGCCAGACTTTTACCAAGCATGAAGGAAGAAAGGCCAAGTTCTGATTGTTGCAGCCCTCTCCCCACACCTGCACTCACACAGCCACCCTCCTGCCAGCCACTCCAGATGAAATGAGCCCATCACCTCCTGGACCGCTGGTGCATTCAAGTCCTCATGGAATTCCACCCCTCAGCAGATAAATCCTGTCAAAACCATTTGAGAAAGAGAAGCGATAACTGACAAGCAGGACACTCACACAAGCCTTGTTCCTACAGATCTTGGGCAAAACACAGTCTAAGAGCTATGAGATGATGTTACCTTCACACAAGTTGCCCCAGGGTGGCAGGAGGATGCTCAATACTTCAAATTCCCTCTGGGGAAATTGCTTTACACTCTTTTTCATTGTAACTTCCTACTTCATAGGTCACCACAGTGTTTG
>PPHD01031341.1:0-10093 GCA_002909625.1 Bambusicola thoracicus | reverse complement strand
CTGCTAGCTCCCCAGCTAACGTATTTAGTTCTTGTTCAAACTGGTCTAGGTAGCCATTTTAGGGGAAGAAGAATATTCCTTACTGAACTTCTCTATAACCATCAATACTCTGAGGGCATGGGAGATTCAAGTCCTCTACATACATTATTAACACACAGCCATAAGCTCTGTTCTTTGCCTTCATTCATAAGCAAACAGATAGTTTTGATCCCCCTGTCATACTGCGAAATAGTTTCAAGATGATTCAGAAACCATTCAGAGACTGGGAGCATGGGAGAAAGGATGGTACAAGGAGGAGAAACAGAGTTAAAAATACAAACTATACACGGTGGTGTTCAGATTTCCTCTGGTTTAACAACTTTGGAAGTAGCTATGGAACTGATGTTGACTGGAGATGTAATTTGATAACAAAACATCAATGTCCACTGAAGGAGAAGTTTGAATTCAAACATTATTGAATGATTTCACCCATCTTGTACTGTTGAGAACAAAACATAATGCTGAGTAAAGGCACACTGTCTTCTCTGAAAGGTGAGGCCAAAGCAATAAGCATGAGTAAAGGCCCTCCTGCTCCACTCTGCAGGTAGTCTCCTGTACATCTCATGGTAAGCCAGCTCCATGTTTTGTAAATCAGAAATTAATTAGTTTAAAAGATAGCAGCACAATCACATCACAGTGACTACAATCCACAAACCACTGAAATATAATTTCTTAACTATTTTCAAAGGAGATTCAGTACAGTTCCACTGTGTGCGCAGCCCCCATATTTGCTCTTTTCAGGCTCGGTTAGAATGGAGAATTTTAGAATGAAAAAATTATAACTAATACTCCGTCATCTATTCAGTTTTGTTGTCAAGAAATACAGCACATCAAGGACTAAGCAACTTCCAGTATTTCCATTATGGCAACAAATGAACACCGTTGCTTCCTTAATATGGATGAACCTCCATCATTTTTCATTAACATCAATTTTGCATTCAGAGATAACTTAGCTAAAGCACTTAATGCTCACTACAACTGCGTGGCTGTAGTGTTGACCAGCCAATGTTCGTCCAGTTTATTTGAAGATATGCAATAGGATTAATTTTACGGGGCATGAGTTTACTGCAAATCTCTGAGGATAATGTATTATAGAGGTTGTATGGTTTCATCACTAGACAGCATCAAAAGTCTGTTTTTTTTTGGAGACATTTGATTTCCATGAATGATTTGATTTAAAAAAATAATATTAGTTATTTTTAAAAAAGGGGAGAAAAATAAGCTAAAATAAGTTGGTTTTTTATAATGCACTTTTCAGTCAAGACAGAACTATAGGGCTTACAACTGTTTGCTATTCATGGGGATACGGAGACATTTAAGGGATTTTATCCTGTAAAGGATAAGGAATCCTATTAGAGGACCTTATCACATCCCATTGCTGTGAACATTTGCTGATTTTTTACAGCTTGGCATATCCAGGTTAGGAAAAAAATTACATTTCTTGTCCGTGTACATACTTGAAAGACATGTATTCTTAGCAAGGCAATTAGAAATGCTCCTCAAAATTTCCTACAACAACAGAACATTCTACAGTCCAGGAATTAACATCACCAAGATGTAAAACACCTCAACCCTGCTCCACTTTTTCTTAAAAATCTTTCTGATGAAGACAAAATGTATCTCAAACTTAAACTACTTCATTACATTTGAATACAGTCTTATGAATGTAGGAGAACTGCTCTGAAAATAATGTCTCCTATTTTATTATGCTGGCCCATAACATCAGAGGCAGATGTTGGTAGTATGGCAGTAGAGGCTGAACCTTCCTGACAGTATTTTATTACACGTTGTTGCTGTGTGACAGCTGGCAGCAGAGGGGCAGTCTGACAGAATGACATCTGACATGGAAATGCATATGAAACAAAGGTGTGTCACTGAATTTCTCCATGTGGAAATAATTGCACCCACTGTTGTCTGCTGAATGTTTATAGAGACCAAACAATGAATGTGGGCACAGTGAGGCACCAGGTGACCCATTTCAGCAGTCACAGCTGTGGCAGTGGTTCACTTCCACTGGTACAGATTTGTAGGAGAGCAGCTTGCAGGCTCTTGTTCATCGCTGGCAAAAAAAAGTATAACATATGGTGGTGACTGTGTTGAAAAATAGTGTTTTATAGCTGAGAATTTGTTCTATCAAATAGTGTCACCATGCTCTTTCAATTCGAGGTAGTTTCCATGGAAATAAAGAGGAGGCATTACTTTTGGAGCAAGCTACTTAGAAGCCAAGCATTCTTCTGAAATTGATCTCCTGTATGCATATAGTAATCTAGACTCACAGCAAGATGCTTCAATAAAACTGGGACTAAACCAAAACAGTAACACAGAGAAAGGTATTGTTAATGCTGAAGTCATCACGTATTTAGCAGAGATTCTCTTACACCTTGAGATGTCTAAAATATTCTTGGAGAAAATAGCATATTTTTTAAAAATGCACTTCAGATAAGGATTAAACTATGCCTTATTACTTGTAAATTCCTAAAAACTATAAAGTAAAAAATTACCATTAGTTACCAAATTTTCTACATTACTATCCTTTTCTAAAGCTCCTATGTTCTACTGCATTCCCACTGAATTCCAGGTGCCCATTCCATGTTACTAAAAACAGTTTTCTTCAAAACATTTACAGAAGCTGCAGGAAATCCAATCCTTACAGCTAGTGACTAAGTATGAAAAGAGATTACTGCTTTATATACACATTGCAGATTGTATGCAAAAGACTGTAAATAGACCCACTACATCTGTTGTGGATAAGTTGCTATTTGTCTCAGTTTTTTCCTCCCTATACATTCCAACACTGAGTGACTCAGCAAGCACAAATACGCCATTTTCCAGAATGATGGAGAAAGATGTTTGTCAAACAGCAATCTCTGCATTGAGTATCTGTTTAGCATTACACTGAGCTCTGCTCCAGAGTATTCCTCACTGGAAGACATACAATATAAGATTCCGACTGAAGGACCTTTCTGCTTCTGCAAGAATTCAAACTAAAGCAGAGAGGAGAATGATGATCAGAAATGCCAAAACAGTGAAAAGGAAGTAACTGTCATACACCATGGATATAGGAAAAACAGTAGATAGTTGGAGAATAAAAAAATGAAAAGACCCATCCAAAAAGGGACATGATGATCACCTATGAAATACTCAACTGATAAGTTATGGCAAAATAACCACAAAGAGCTCACATACAGGAGGCTCACTGAAGATGTTCTTAGGAGCAGCAATGACTTACAGATCTCTTTTGTTGCGCTGCCAAATGCAGACAGCTCAAGTGGACTGGTGAAGTAGGAAAACTGTATCACAAACAGGGCATACCAAGTAAAATCACTTCTCTGTTACCTTCTAGTCCAGATGAAAGTGACCAGTATTCAGCATTCTGGAGGACCTTGTGCATTTCAATTGCCCCCTAAATTATTCAGACTTGTTTCAAGAACAAATTAACGCATTTGAAGTGTGTAAAAATAATTTGAAATTAACTTCCAGGGATCACATGTATATGTTCAAATCTGTACTAGCAATATTTAGAACTACAATGCAAACACTGAAAATTTGGAAGCAAAAACAGAGTTATGAACTAAAAGTAGACAAAGGACAGTGCATTCAAATGTAGCTCAGAGAAAGAGCACAAACACCACTTAACTCAGATATGTATAGTCCTAACACACAATTTGCCAGGTTTCTGGACTTCATCTTTTGAAAAATTTCAAATGCTTGTTTTTCAGTGTTATTAGTTACCAACACTGCCTATGTGCAATTGACTTTAATGATCACTGAAGGCACCTCAACTCTATGACAACCATGTTGCCTTTCAGCATTCAAGGTTGTAAGAAGGAATAGAGACACACCCAACTATATATAAAAGGTCTTCTGTAAGGTAGTCAGCCCATTTCTCTTTCAGCTCTTCTGACAAAGATCACAAATATATAATTTCCATTATGAAAAGCAATAGGAACAAAGCAAGTAAAGAAGGCACTGATACACAGTGAATACATACTTGAAGCATCATATTTGGACTACGTTGCATATAGAAGTTGCAATTGTCTCTGTTCAAGTAGCAAGAGCATACTGCAGCGTGGCTATTTGGAAGTGGAGGCTTATCCACGGAGAACTACCCTTTGCTGCCAAGATGCTGATATCAAGTGCTAACATTTGTATGTTATGGCAAGTTGTCTAGGTTTTCCTGTCACCACAACGGTATCATACGTTTCCTGTGTGGAGTACATTACTGTATGCCTCATTAAAAGTAAATATTGCCTCCTACATTCAACTTGCTCTTCTAACTACAAACATTATAAATTTGCCCTACTACCAAAAAGTCTTCTTTTTGATTTTTTCCCCTCTATTTCTTTGTTAGGACTTAGACTCATCCAAGCATCTGCTCTCCTGTAAACTTCTCATGTATGCAGGGGAAAAAAAAATCAATACATTTTCTAATATATTTGCAACATGTACAAACTACAGTGAGAATGCGTGTGCTATTCCTGTTAATATATGCATTTTTTTCCAGCAGTTTACTCAATAGCAGCCATCCCAATCAACATATTTGTCAGGCTAGGACTTGTTGCAATGTTTGTTACAAAGAAACAACTCTGGGAAAAGGAAGACTTCGCAGAACCTGCTGGTAAGATGAAGATACTAATGCTGTTTCTGCTATTTAAAAAACAAAACAAAACAAAACAACCAACCTCTAATAAAACCATCAAGCTACAGGCAATCTACAGGCTCTGTACAAAATCCATCTAATTTAAAATAACAATCATACAAAATGTACACCCCTTACACTGCAGGCAGGTGGTACTGAAATCCCATTCCTGCTATGGGCCAGAGAAACTTAGGTTACAAAGGAAAGGCTTTCCTATTCTGATACTTCTCTGTAGGGGCAAGATTGGAAAGCAACAAATAGACCTCAATGGAAGGGCTTTGTGTCCATTAACCACACATCTGTAAATGTAGAAATATGCAACTATTATAGGATCCCCAGGAAGATTTATCACCAATCTCAGTCCTGCAAATCCATCTGTTCTCCAGAAATAGACATACAAAATGCCTCTCTGAGTAACTTATTCACATTAGCTGCAAAATGTCCTCAGAGTTTCTGGCATGAGTGCTGTCTCTCAGAATGCACACATTTACTCTCTCTCTGCTGATAACTGAAGAGCAAAGAAGATGCAGACAGCACTCTTATGCAGTGCCATAGGGATCGAGGAATCCCAAGTAAGAGTCTGTCAGGAGCCATCAAGCATGTCATCCCAGCTGAGATTTTCAGCCCAAAATGCTCCTTCACAGCTGAGCCACTGACAGCAGCAAATTCATACCTATCACATGGCTCACAGCAGTCTTGCACTGAGGGTGATCATTTTGATTTTTTTCTCTCCAAAGCAAAACAATTGCAGAAGTTCGAACAGTATTTGAAGAACATATGAAATATAATGTCTATTGCAAAAATAGTATTAAAGAGCATATCAACATTTGCTCTAAATATCTGAAAGAATTTTTGCTTCCTAGATGCAAGTTTCTGAAAAGGGGAGGAAAGGGAAGGGAAGGGAAGGGGAAAAAAATACAGAAAAAAGAAAAAACATACACACCACCTCTCCCCCCATTCTTATCAAGAAATTCAAATGATGACACTCAATTAGGCTCCGTCTCTCAAAAAGGGAATACAGTACAACTTGTCAAAGCCCTAAGGACCTTCTCACTGTTTCTGTTGTTTATGCCTCTGTACAGTTGTAAATGTTCTACAGTGTTGGATGCTGTAAAGTACATGCAGTACAATATAATTTCTGTCTTGACAAGCTCATACTATCCTTGCAAACAAGACAGAACAAGTTACTATGAAAAGAGGAAAGATACAGTGCAGATGACAGCAAGATGATGATGATAAGACCTACACACACAGAGAGAGATGAAAAAAAAAAAAAAAAAGATGGCTCTAAGATAGCTCTAAGAATCTCTCCTCTTCATAAGCAGATAATTCAGCTTCTTTCCAGTTGTCATTCAGCACTGCCTCCAATGAGTGGCTTATTTCTCACAGGCATCCCATCTGTCCCATTTCTGGCCCTTCCCTTCTGCCTCTTCCATTCCCCAAGGGTATGGAGACCATTTTAAACAAGAGGACATTATTTCCCCTACAGATTTATCTAGGTATCATAACGTAGAGGTACAAGACTGAACAAGCCGGTGTCACTGCTATTGCCAGATTAAGCCAAAAGGGCAGTATCACAGTAGTCCCTAAGGAGCGAGTTGAACAAATGGTTCTAGTCAATCTAGGGAGCAGGACAAAATGAGGTACCTTCTATACTATAAGCTAATACTTCTCAATACTTTCTATCCAATGATCTCAAGCTATACAGCACTACCAATCCTGTTACTCTGAACTAGATAATTGTTCCTCTGTGTAAAACAGTGCTCTACACCATGCGGACCTGCATTTTAAACTAAAAATCTATTCTAAAGGACCTAAATGCAGCATATAACCAGCATTCCCAAGGAACAAGCACATTGCAGATAACTTCTCAGATAGATATTATTAAAACTATCATCAGAATGCACACAAATGTGAACAAGATCTAGCAGGGATACTTCAAGTTAGACCCGGATGAAATATCCCTTACAGAAAAAGGGGATCTTGGACATCAATTGGTATGCACAGAGCCCAGTGGTGATAGTGATGCATCGGCAAGCAAACAGCAAGATGTCCTTCTCAATCATCCTGCAATTGGCACATGGACAGGAAAACATTTCACCATAAACAAAGGAAAACAAGAAGTGTTCTGGGAGAAGTACATTAAAAAAACCAAACCTTTTAAAAGAGCCTTGAACAGAGTAGGGTATCTACCTGCAAACTGGGAGAGAAAGTTTCAAGCAAACTATTACCATAGAAGAAAAAAAAACAAAAATTACTAAAAGTCTTTTGGTCAAGGACAGTTTTTGCTGTTTCTTCCAGCTAAAGTGAAGTAAACACACAGCTTCCCTTTAGGATCTCAGAAAATTTAAAGTAGGACAAAACACACATTCCCGCTGAGTGATCAAATGCATTAGCACAGGGGCCCTGTTTTTCTTTGGTACAGGAACAATCAAGAAAACAGGATGATAAATAATGTATAGGAGGAACATGTCCCTTTAAGATATGCTGGCGCAGAATTTAGGTTGGAAGAAGTAAAGCAGCATTAGCCTGTAATTACACAAAGGGCTTTCAAGAGTCTGCGTTTCATGGAGATTCAAAAGCAAAGCAGAGATTTCTTGGATTTGCAATGAACAAACACCAGTAGAATTTCAGCAAATCTATAAAATCCAAACCAGTCCTGAGAGAGGCACAACTTTACTCTTTTAGGTAAAAGATGTGGATTAATTGGCAGAAGGGTGATTGAGCCCTGTTCTTGTAAGAGTCAGGAGTGAGTCAGATGAGAGAAGCCTCAAAGAACTCCCAAGATTGAAAGCAGATGTCCACATGATTGGGACAAATGAACAACTGAATAAAGTGGGAGAAAAAAAAGTATCCTCAAAGACTAAAAATATTCTGGAAGGAGAGCTGTAAAGATGAGGGTCAGCCCTCTGCAGTCAGCAATCCTAGTGCTCGGCTGTAGATAGCAGTGGAATACATAACCGGTTTCATTTCCCGAACTAGGAACAACTTATTGCCTACAAAACACTTCCAGTTCAATCCATACATAGAGAGATGTATGACCACACAGTTTTTGAACTCTGAAATTTCATTCAGATAAGCAAAATCCCCCCAGAATGGAATCTTTTCTTAATGCTTACCTATAAAGTAGCTGTTATAACTGGTACAATGTTTTCAAGAGACTCGCAGTAAGGCAGGGCACTGCAATGCATGGCAGACACATGATAGGTAGCCATGATCATCCCTCTGTGATGAATCCAGTCAGAGGGGTGCATGGAACACTGCTACTGTACAGTGTACCCTCTAAAAAGAGTTAATGTGTAGAACCATACTTGACACACAAACTTCATTATCTTAGCAAAGCTACAGAAGTTGTGTTACTTTATCCCATACACACTTTAAAAAAAAAATTACTTATGTGGGGCTACCTGCTAGCTTGCTGAATTCTGGGCTTACTCTCTAATTGTAAGTAAACATGAGAAAGGAGTGAACAATATGAAAAATCAGACACCCCAACGAGTCCCTTCATCTTAAATCCTAATAGCATACTTCTAAATATGGGAATGCCAACCCTTTCACACAGAATAACCTGGAACAAGCAAAACGTTAGAATGGTGCACACAAACCTTAGGAATTTCATAAGTTAGCTTTGAGTACTAAGGTATTAAGATTAAAAATACAAGTCAAATTGATTTGCTTGACAGAGCAGTACAAGCCAGTGGAGTTCTCAAAGCACAGCCTGAACAAATGCTGACAGTCAGGTGGACGAGTACAGTTCCACTGGGCAGTAAGAGCTTAACACTAAGCTCAGGGATACTTCCTGTTCTGTCTACATCCATATTTCTGATCATTTATTCTCCACTTCAAAGAAACGTTCACACACTTCACATGCTAAGTATTTCACAGCTCTCAAAATTACTAAGGCTGTTTGAGCTTTGGGTCACGGACACAATGCCATCTGCTAAATTCCACCCCTATCACTAAAAGGAAAAAAAGAGTGACAAGTTCCTTATTACTTGTGAAACAAACAAACAAACAAACGTAGTCTATTCCCATCTTTCAGGAAATAAGAAGCTTTGTGGAATCCTCAGTGTGAATGGAGCTGTTTTAGAAATTCACATATTTGAAAGCAACTGGGAAAAACGTAAGCTCTAGCACCTAAGTCCATCACAGGGTTGTGCTCTGTGCTCACAGTTCTGTTTGTTATAATGATCTTGTATTAGTACTTATTCTTTCAGAAGCAGAAAGAAATTGAAGAGAAAATGGTTATCAGGCCATGACGAAGGAAGAAATACTGCAGAGAAGTGGTGTGGGCAGTTTCAAGTAAGCGTGGAAGACTTCTTTCACCACTATTTAACTTCTGAAGTATATATGCACAAAGGTTTAGAAAACATCCTGAGGTGTCAACTTGAAAGCAGGTGTAAACCAAATCCAGTCTGGATAGATGCCCGAACAAAAATTCCAACTGAGTATTGCAGAGCCACCTTGCTTTCAGTCCTGGTAAACAAACCCTGATGTGGGTGGAGGTCATTACAGTCATGCCCTTTATCTTTAAGCACTTGTTTACTATTTGTTCAGCTGATTAATCTCAGTATTACCTCTGTGAAAAGTCACCTGGATCAGATGGAGCATCGTGATTCCCAGTCATATCAAGTACACAAGATTGTATCTTTATTTGTCCCCAATAACTACTGCCAGTGATTAATTCTCTATAACCACCACTTAACAATGACTACTAGCACTGCAACTTGCTCACATAATGGAAGTGCACTGTTCATTTGTTTGTGCAATAAGAGTTGCATTCCAGATACTATGCATTGATTTTTATTTTTTAATCTTTATACCTTGTAGTCCACAGAAAGGGAATGCATTTTGAGTTCAGGCTACTTTATAGACAAAATCTTTATATACTTACTTGTATACTATACTTATATATATTTATATACATACATACACATATATATATATATATACACATACGTACACATATACATACACATAAATATCCCTGTAAAACTCATGTAGTACCAAATATTTTATCTATTCTAAAATACGTTTTGAAGGTCTTTTAAAGTCATTTTTTATTCCAGTTATGCTGAGCTACAGAGTAAGATTAACAGTAGAACAAGACAACCTCAGTTAGCTGTTTGATTCTTAATTATACAGAATAAAGGCATTTATACAGAGAAGTGTTGCATTTTGTAATTGGGATTATTCCTTTAAAGCCAAAGCTGAGTACTTTGTTGAGAGCAAAATAGATAAGGTAATGCTAAAAACCATATTTCCTTGTTACAGTGCCATCTACCTAAAAGATCTGTTATATAAACAGATGTAGCAAGATGGCTCGTATCTTACTTCCTCTGCCAAGCATGGTCAAAACCACAGTGGCCTTGAGCAGCTTGTTACTCTGGCTCAATATATATATACATATAAATA